>VWYI01022115.1:212-53101 GCA_013399455.1 Anthoscopus minutus | reverse complement strand
AAGTGGGTGAGTAGTAGCATTGCTACCAGTGTGAGTCTGGTGTGGGCTGGCCTCCTCACTTCTCGAACCACAGGGGTTTCCTCAGTGTCCAGAGAGTATTTCCCGGAGGTAGTTCCCTATCCAGTCTTGCCTTCCACCTCTGGTTTTCCCTTCTGGAGACATTCTGCCATGACAGACAGTATAGACAACCAGGGGAGCCCCAAAGGTTATTTTCTTACCCTCCTCCACTAAAATTGCCACTGCCACAATTGCTTGTAAGCAGGTGGGCCACCCCCGACTTACGGGGTCTGGTAGTTTAGACAGATACCCCACAGACTTCTTTGACCCTGCCCACTCCTGAATTAGCACCATGTAGGCAGTGTGGTTGTTAATGTCCACGAATAGCTGAAATTACCTGTTAACATCTGGTCTTGAGTTAAAAAGAGTAAAACAGAACTTCTAAAGGGCCAATAACAGTAAGCAATTTTATTTACCAGCCCAAACGCTTATAATAACTGAAATTCACCATGGGTCAGACCCACAATGGACGACCAAGGAAAAAGAACAGAAATATTCCTTCCACCAAGCAAGCCCCCTTGGTGATATAGTGGATGGCTGGAATAAAGTATGCAAACTAAAAAAAGATAAAGAGCAGAAATCAGAGAAAAAGAGTACAAAAAGCCCAGTCCTGAAAAGGTTATGAGGATCCTGTCAATTCCCCCACCCAAGACTGAAAGAGATGTAAGAAAGCTATTAGGTCTAATGGGCTATTGTAAATTATGGATTGATCAGTATACTCAGACTGTAAAATTTTTATATGAAAAATTAATAAGCACAGATCCTGTAGCCTGGACTCTGGAAGATACCGAAAAGCCCCAGTTTTGAGTTTGCCTAGTTTAAGAAAATCATTTTGTTATAGATAAAAATCGATCCAGCCAATTTAATAAAAATGAAAAAGAGAATTTATTTCACGACCACTTATACAGTCCTGACAGCCAACAATCGAGGGGCAGCACCGCCCCCGGGACCAGAGCTGGGTGAACACGGAATTCTAGCTCGCTAACATTGAATCCCCAATGTTCACAAATGCTGTCTGGCAGAATCCTGGTTTTATACTCTTTTTCTAGCCAGAGGCAGAGTCTCTTGTCTTCCTTTCAGGACTCTTGTCTTCTTTTCAGGTTTTTCCATATTCATGTTGTTTCTTTTCTCTGTGAAAAAGTCCAACAAAGCTTGTCCGGGAATCGATGTATGTTCATTGTAAGTTTACCGGAATCAGGCATTTAGATGTATGTTCTTGCTTGCTCTGATTATCTAGATTGTGCATCTTTGCAGACTATCATCATCGGGTGGTTTTCTGATTTCCTCTGATAGAATGGGCATCTCCTGTGCCGGGCTAGGTTCTGTTCATATGTTCATGGCATTCCCCCTCAGCTGCAGTTTCGCGATCTCATGTGGCAACTCTTGGTATACTGACTCGGGTTTATATTTTATATGGTTTTTTAACATATCTTATACGCACACAATCTTAATCAGCATGAATGATAAAAATACTCAAAACAATTTGATCTATTTGTTAATGTTAATGAAGGGATAGCATAATGAATAATAACCCAAGACTGGGGGGGAAGCAGGAAGCCAGTGGCTTACCTGTCAAAATTATTGGATACAGTTGCAAGAGGGTGGCCGGGCTGTATTCAAGCTGTGACAACCACAGCTTCCTTAATAGAAGACACTCTATAAAGTTTACATTTAATAGGAGGATTCAAGTACACACACCTGATGACTTGAGGACAGTGTTAAGCCACAAAGCTCCTCAGTGGCTACCAAACAGCCAAATCCTGAGGTATGAAATAACCTTGATGAATATCGAGAATCTAGAGATTGTCACCTCAAAATGTTTAATCCTGCTCAATTCTTAACTGGAGAACCAATGGAAAATTTAGAGCATAATTGTAGAGCTAATTGTGATACAAACAAAAGTAAGAGAAGACCTAGAAGACCCTTTACCATATGGAAGGGTCCTGTATATAGATTGATCCTCTTGAATTGTAATGGGAAAAAGGGCATCAGGATATGCCATTATTGTAACAGGTGAGATAAAAGAGAAAGGGAAATTACCCTCAAATTAGTCTGCACAAAGTTGAGAGATATATGCCCTAAGGAGATGTTTAGATTTATTAGTAGATGGTATAGGGACAATCTACACAGCTTCTCCGTACATCTGTGGGATAGCTCATACCTTTGGAAAAATCTGGCAAAGAGAGAGGATACCTTAACTCAAAGGGCACAAATCTGGCACATGACAGTCTGATCAAGGAAGTACTTGAATCCCTCAGAGGATCAAAAGAAATTGCCATAGCCCATATTAAAGACCACCAAAAAGGGGATACACCTGAAATCCAAGGAAACAAATTAGCAGACCTGGCAGCCAAAGAAGCAGCCTTAGAAATGGAAGACCCAGTCATAGTCGTAAAAGAAGCCCAGGGAAACATAAGGGAAGAGGGGGTACCAATTTTCAATGACAAAGACCTAAAAGAAATAAGAAAATGGGAGGGGTAAAAACAGAGGATGGAAAGTGGTGGACTCCAGACGGGCAACAAATATTCAACCAAATAATAACCAGGAAAGTGATGGAAGAAATACACCAATTAACTCACTGGGGAACACAGGGAATATGTGAGCATTTCCTGAAATATTACATGGGGATATATGGGAATATATGAAACAGCCAGATCCATCACAGGAAAATGTTTAACCTGTCAAAGTCAACAAGAAGGTGATGCAAAAAAACACTCTGGGAGGGAGGAAATGAGCCATGATACCTTTCCAGAGTATTCAGGTTGATTTCACTGAATTAACTCCAGCCCAAGGGCATAAACACCTACTGGTCATAGTTGACCATCTAACCCACTGGGTTGAAACATTTGCCACAAGAAGGGAGACAGCCCAAATGGTGACAAAAGTTCTCTTGGAAGAAATTATTCCAAGATACAGGCTAGTAAATATTGATTTGGACCGCGGCCCCCACTTTACATCCAGTGTTCTGTGACAGGTCACCAGGGCCCTGGGAATAAGGTGGGAGTTACACACCCCGTGGCACCCTCAGTTCTGGGAGGGTCGAGAGGATGAATCATGCCTTGAAAAATATTTTGACAAAATTGGTCTTAGAAACCCAATGGAATTGGGTCAAATGTTTACCACTAGCGAATAAGAACAAGACCCAGAACAGATCTAGAGCTCTCTCCATACGAAATGTTGTTTGTGCTGCCTTTCTTGCCTACTCCATACAGTATTGGAGAACATCTAGAGGGGGAGACAACAATGCAAAAAGATATAGAAACAGTAAAAACAACAACCCTAGAAGAACTGAGGAAAAAGGGCTACCTTTCCCAAAATTCCCCACTTGCAAAAGACCTGGAGGCCACCAGGAGAGGGAAGGCTCTTGCAGTACATAGATGACCTCCTAATAGCCACCCAGACAAAAGAAGCATGTGTGGCCCAGACAGTAAGCCTTCTAAACTTTCTGAGACTCCATGAGTACAGGGTATCACAGAAGAAAGCTCAGGTAATGAAACAGAAAATAATCTACCTAGGATATGAGGTCAGTGCTGGACAGTGGATCTTGGGGCAAGATCGCAAAGAGGCAACATGCCAAATTCTAAAACCTGAAACAATCAAAGAACTCTGAAGCTTTTTAGGAATGACAGGATGGTGTAGATGATGGATTTATAATTATGGATTACTTGTAAAACCACAGTATGCTCTCATTACAAATAGGAACAAGAACCTCCAATGGACAAAAGAGGCCACACGAACCTTTGACCAACTTAAGATGGCTCTTATGTCAGCCCTAGCTCTGGGACTCCAAGATGTGAGTAAACCGTGCTTTCTGTTTTCCCATGGGAAACGAGATTGCCCTGGGAATACTAGCCCAAGACCTGAGTCCATATCAGAGTGCTTTTGCTTACTTTTCTAAGCAGCTGGATGCAGCAGCTAAAAGATGGCCAGAGTGTCTCAGAGCCATTGCTGCAGTAGTGCTGAACATTCAGGAAGCATGCAAATTCATCCTAGGTCAGAAGATGACTGTGCTTGTGTCCCATACAGTGTCCGCAGTACTGGAAATGAAAGGTGGATGTTGCCTTGAAATTATAGCCTTCTGAGAGTGTTTTCATAGGTTTAGTCCATGTTCCCACGAGTGTTCTGTAAACGAGTTGTTTATCACATTCCTTCTAAAAGTTGTCATTTGATGGACTTTTGGTTTGACCAGTTGTCACAATCTGCTCATACGAGCAGGGGTTGTGATGGTTCATTTTCCCGATCTCAGAGTGCAAAGGGACAGACAGCAAATGAGACTTTAAGTTTAATTATAGCAGTGCACTTTTATTGAGTGCTAACAACAATCATGCAATAGAAAAAGGTGGGGAGAGATGTAAAGAAAATTAAGTAGAGGAGATAAAGAAAGAGAGAGAGAGAAAGAAGAGGGTATAGCTGCCAACAGAGAGAAGAACTCCTCGTGGTCCAGCCAACAGATTCATCCGTGGGGGTGCACTGAAGTGGCTTCAGAAAGTTAAGATTTCATAGTTTTTCTCCAGAGCAAGTGGCATGAGGCTAAGAGAAGGGGGAGGCTTTTGGGATAAGACCCATTGCTCCATGTTTGGTACAAGCACCGAACACGGCACATTGCACTGTGTCAGCCTGGCACCACTGTGAGATATGTGCAGGGGTACAGTACAGGCTGTCCTTGGGCGAGCACCCACTCCCACCAGGCTAAAACCGCAGTTGGGGTTTTCAGGGTCTTAGCCTATTTCCTTGTGATGGTCATGAGGCATATAAGGGAAATTTCGGACTGTCTCTTACACCAGTGTGATTGGAAAGGTGGTAACCTTAGTCTCCAATCCCTGAAAACTGGCCAGAATCTATAAAAATTGAGGTCAGAGAATAAATGCCCTTCTTTCCTGGTCTAACACTGCATGGTGGTGATGTGATTCATGCCGTGTCCTCTAGCGACATCTGGTGACCGCCACATGCACTGCAGGTAAATTGCAGTGTTTTTGGTAAGTTAGCAGGTAACAATTTTTTTCTCTCTCTCTTTTTTTTTGCAAAATTATATTTTCCAGGCTCTCTCCACCTGACATAGTGGTGGATTGTTGGATGGGCTTGCTGAATTTTCATTTCAGAGGATGATTTTCGCCGATTGTATTGCTATGGGAAACATAGAGGTTTTTTTCCTATTGTTGAGAAAGCTTTTTCGAAACAGGCTTGGGATTCGTTAGGAAATTTGATTCAGGCTTTGTCTGCAGGATATAATGCAGAAGTGGTGGAGCTCCCAGTGACTTGGAGGCAATGTGACCAAGCAAAGGAAGCTGTGGGTCCTCTCCCGACCGTTCAGTGGGAGGTTTCTCTGGATTGGACGGAGGGGACAAGATGAATTACGGCTTTCAGAGCGAGACGGAGCCCCCTCTCGCACCCCATCCCGCTGCGCTGGCGGATGGTTCTATCTCAGATTGTGAGTTCGGCCCACCCAGGGTGGCTTGGGCCCCCAGCGAGGTGGGTCCCCCTGACCGGCAGGTGAGCAGGGGTCAGCGGGCTCGCAGGAGTCCCACGGAGCTGGTGGGCATGGCCCCGTCTGGCCCTGTGCCCAGGAGACAGAAGAGCGAGGGGGAATCGTCCTGCCCATGTGTCTTTCTGGCGCTGGGGGGTGGGGAGCCACTAAAGAGTGCACCCGCGCCGTTCCCGGAGGCGGAATCAGTGATCCCATGCCCCCACTGCGGCAAGGCCGTGAAATATACCTCATATATGGGTGAGTTACCTTGCAAACAATACTTAGTGACCAATAGTACCCATCCGTGGTGGGTTCCCCAAGCTACCCATTTATATTGGTCCAAGAAACAGAAACAAGGATGCTCTTACATCAAACGAGAGCAATTATATGAATGTATTACCAGAGAGCCTAACCCGTTCATGATGAACTCCAAATATCTAAATTTTGGAGTAAGAATGGAATTACTAATGCAGACTCCCCAAAATTTTGGAGAGCTCCAAAAGACTTATTCTGGCTTTGTGGGAGAATGGCATATGTAATGCTACCTAAGGACTGGGTGGGAAGTTGCACCCTAGGTATTATAACACCCTCTTTCTTTTTACTCCCAAGAAGTGAAAATCAACATTTAGGGTACCCTTATATGATGAATTAGACCACAAAAAGAGAGATTTAATTGGTGGAACCCAAAAGTGGGGAGGAGTGGCCCCCAGAAAAAATAATTGAGACATATGGCCCTGCTACCTGCCCAAGATGGTTCATGGGGATCCAGAACTCCCATTTATATTTTGAATAGAATTATCAGGTTACAAGCAGTACTGGAGATAATATCTAATGAAACAACCTTACTTCTATATCTGCTCACCACCCAAAACAGTCAGATGATAACAGCTATTTATCAAAATAGACTAGCCCTAGATTACCTACTGGCAGAGGAAGGAGGGGTCTGTGGGAAATTCAGTTCATCAGAATGCTGCCTTGAAATTGATGATCATGGAGATCTCATTAAAAATATTACTACCAGAATTAAGAAATTAGCACATGTACCTATACAAAGATGGACCCCTCTGCTGAAAACTAACTGGTGGGACAACCTCCTGGGACGAGAGTGGTGGAAAAAGATTCTGTTTAGTGGAGGAGGTGTATTAATGAGTATTACTTCTCTCCCTTGTATTACACCCTGCTTAATCTGAATGATAACTAACATTGTCCAGAATTCCCTAGAAAAATTAAGCAATGAATAATTCAAGAAGATCATGATGTACGAGAAAATAAACAAGAGAAAGAGCCAGGAACAGCCAAAAGAACCTATGAGAACTACCAGAAATTAAGAAAGTTTTATCAAACCTATGAAAGCCCTGTTTAATAAAAAGTTTTGATGCGGGCTAAAGCCCAATCAAAGATTTAGAAAGGGGAGTTGTTATAAATAAAGTTGGCTTTTGTAGGCAGGGTTATGAATTATTAATGACGTAATTTCATTCTGAATTGTTAATTAATGTAATAGATTGTTATACCTAATTTGTGTAATAAGTTATTAAGTAATAAACTATGAAGTTACATGTACTATAGCATGACTGTGTGCCCACTAGAAGCGAGTGGTGAGATTTGGGTGAGGGAATTTTCTAGAAAGTTTACCTCATGAGATGATGACATCATATGTTCTATGACTGGGAAACTAGCTAGCCAATGAGATCTCAATATTCCAGAATGATTGGCCAGGAATGTACCATCTTATAACCCAACCAGCAACCAGGATAGGAAGCACACCAATCCTGCACCTTTAACAGACTTTAAAACCCCCGGGTGCCCAGCACCTGGGTCTTTCTGGGGAACCCATGTACAAGGAAACACCCTGTGTAGCACACAGTTTGCTATGTGTATCTCTGACTTGCAGCATAGGCTTACCCGGAGATCTCATTTTCAGTTGTCTTGATTTTTAATAAACAGGCCCGAGCCTTTTAAAAGATCTTGGCTTCATTTCACCTGTTTTTAACACTAGTTAAAAAAAAAGTAAAGTTTTTAGTGCTATATACAATAACAAGTCTTTTTTTTCTTCCATGTTTAATCCCATGCTTTATCCAATTAATTACTTATGTAGTTCAAAATATACAAATAAGGACAGTGCCCACCCATCCAGTGTTGGGAATCATAAGAAAGAAAAAAAAAATTATAGAATTACAGTATTGGGAAAAACAAAAGAAGATAAAAACCTGAAGAAAGCATTTAAAACCTATGAAAAGTTTCAGTATACCAAGAGCACAAATATTCAGAAGTTGTAGCTGAAGCCAAATGCCCTAAGAAGGAAAAAAGAGAGACGTTATTAAAAATGACAATTTAATATTGGCTTTCACATTTATGTATTAGCTTTTACATGTTGTTACTGATCATAAATATTTAAATATAGTACAATTTGTATCTCCTTTTATCTGCTTGTTAGTGTAATACAATCTATTAATTTTACACCATATAGCTTATAGAAATAAGCTATATAAATAATATACTTATAAGTAATGTGATAAATATATCTAAGTATACACCGTATAGCTTGTAGAAATAGTAGTGTAATAAATGTATTATATTGTAAGCCTTAACTAAACACAAAATATTAAAATGCTCCTATGTAACTAAGAGAATAGTATAAGGCAAATATGTTGTTTCCCCCACATCTACCAACTGACGTCTCCAAGTAATAAGATAACAGTGACACAAACACAAAACCAGAGCACCAGAGAAAAATTAAAGAAAAACTTGTTAGCTCCTTATCAGGGAGTATGAGAGAACAAAATAAGAAACACAAGAAAAAAATATATTAACCTAATCCACAAGATGTCATGCAGATAAGTCAAAGTATAAAAGCAAACAAAAAAGTTCCTGAAACATCAAAATCTCACAGGAATGTCTGAATAACGTATGAAACACATAAATATACATGTACCTCAGTAATGTAACAATGTACAGATAACACTGTCTTAATCTACCAGCGCGTTCTTTAGCCAATAGCCAGAAACATCCCAGCACTAGATACTGTCGCTTTTTATTCCCTTACTGAATTTTTAAAAATTCTAAAAAGCAAACTTTATTTTTCACAGCGTGATTTTTCCACATAGACTCGATCTTAAGAGGTCTCTTTCAGCTTTAATGATTCCGTGACCTATTTCAACAGACTTTTCAGGCACACATGTCTACTGTTTCTCTCACACACCACCATGAATTTGACACCTTTTCCTTGTATGCAGTTTCGAAGCTATTTTCCTCTTCCTCACCTCTCCGCGTGCCGGGGGGGGCCGTGACTTCCATCCCTTTGTTCATCAGACACATACACTCGCTGTCTCTCACTCAGCCCCGCAGACCCTGAGGGGCGGCACGGGGNCGGCCGCGGCTCCGCACGCGCACAAGGACACAAAGGGCACGGCCATTGCATTCCCGCCCCTCCCGCTCCCACAGCGCGCTCCCGCCCCGCCCCGACCGCGCTCCCGCCCCAGGTCCCGCCCCACGCTCCCGTCGCCTGCTTCGGGCTTCCGCTGCGCGTTCCTATGGCGCTGAAGCGGATACAAAAAGTGAGTGGGCCCGAGCCGTGGGAGGGGGCATTGGCTTTCACCTGCCCTGTTGCTACCCCCTGTTGCTACCCTCTGTTGCTGAGGGGTGAGGCAGCAGCCGGACCGGGCTCAGCGAGAGGTGTCGCGGCAGTCGCTGCCGGGCGCTTTCTTTGCCAGGAATTGTCCTTCCCTCGCTGGCAGCCGGGGAAGAAGAGTGGGTGTGAGGCTGAGAAGGGGGAGCTCTTGTCGGCCGCCGCGCGATTTCGGGGCTCTGCCTCCTTGAAGGCTCCGCACCCCGAGTCGGTGCTTTAAAGCGCCGTTTGTGGACCATCCGCGATGCTCTGAGCGGCGGGCGGAAGCGGGGAAAACCGAGGTGCTAATGGGGAGTCTTTAGCAGCGGCTCAGGGACAACATCAGTCGCCCAAACGTTTCGCTGCCGTTCTGCACGGCAGGTCCGCGCTGTGCTCAGGCTGTAGCCTGGGTTAAGAAGTGCTGTCAGCATAGTTCTTGGTGTGACCTTTAAACGTAACCCAGTTGTAGTGTTTTAGGCTGATACTTGCTGATGGCCTAGTTCGAAGTTGTGAATTTTTAGTTCCCTTTTGTTTGGTAAGGCTGAGCTGATCGCTGTACAGTACAGACGGGGTATCGCGGCCAGCACGGGAGGGGAATTAAGGTTAGTGCTTTGGCCTAACCTAGTGGAACAGAATCAGTGATGTTTGGTTGCTGTTGGTGTGCCATGTTTAGGCAGCACTGGTGCTATTATGTCTTTTGCAGGATTCCCTTTTGCTGTCAGAAGCCATTGGTATTGCAGAAATAGGAGAAATAGCGACCGATTAACCCCACAGTAGGCAGATTTGGGATATTGTGCAGTAGGTACCAAGTTATTTGGATGGATTTCTACTAGAAGCTGGTAGTAAAGCTGCAAAGCTTATGCCTTTACAGGTAGTCCAATTACAGGACAGTTTTGTTCCTTAATATCACATGTTTGTTGTGAATGTTGCATTCGACCATTATATCAAATATTAACAAAAGTCTACAGTGGTTTGCTTTAGCAACAACTTTGCCATGCTTCTACATATTGTAGGAACGGTTTGCCTTTTGTTGCCATTTTAATTTCCCACTGTTTTTTGAACATCTCCTTACCTTCATGTTTCAAGAAAAGGATTGTTCTGAATACCATATCTTTCCAATTCTTGTTCAGCTTCTTTCTGCTAAAGTAAACAGACAAAGGGGAAAGTCTGGTAATCTCGTGTTTTTGAGATGGAGTGGTGACTTGGGGCTTTCCAAATGAGGTCCTGCTAGAATAGAATTACTCTTCAGACTTTTAATCATGTTTCTTGTGTAACTTTTCTTTCTGCTTTAGAGATGTTCATACATATTGGAACACCACAAATTTCTTTAATGTGGCATTTAAGAACTTTGATACATGTGAAATCATGGTTAGACTTTTTAATGTGTCTTTCATTCTGTTAGCCTTATTAAATTCTGTTTCTACTCTTTCAAAATGAAGCGATGCTTTCCAACCTGCTGACTGCGAGGTGCTATGAGATTTCCTGGTTATACAATAACTTCTACCTGAAACATGAAGAGATACTGGGTAAGGACCTCCAAGAAGACCTGAGATTAAGTTTGGAACTAGTTACCACTTTGCTTCTAGTTTGCTGCAGAAATAACTACTGGTGGTTTTCTTTTTTTCATTAACTACCCTCATCATTCTCTTCTGCCTTTCCCGGGGAAGAAAAAATTCTAATAGAGGGATATGGCTTGCAGCCTATTTCTCAAGAAGTAGAAAAGGAAAGGGAATGGCAAGGAAATAGGTTTGTTTCAAATGGAAAGTTAGAATGGAGAAGTTTGAAAAGACAAGCTATTTTGTAGTCACTGTAATACGTAAAATTTTTCCTGAAAATCACAGAACTGGAAGTTTAATGGTAGATGAAATGTATTTGTATGTTGGTGTGTTTGTGTCATCTCCTTTCCTGGTGTTTCAGACTGGCTGTAAAGTTGATAGTTATGTTGTATCCCAAGGACAGGAAGAGATAAGATCTAGAGTAGAGGAAATGCTGTGGTTTCACAGAGTGCCTAGAGGAATTCTTTGGAGAACAAAAAACTGTCGGCAAACACAGTGGTATTGCTTGGGAACTTGTCAGTCTAGACATACTGTCTGAAGTTAAGCATGGGTGGATTTAGGATTGTTCAGAATTGTGCTTAAACGAAGCTAAGATATTTTGGTAGCAAGTTTGAGTGTTTGTTCACAGTAGTTTTGATAATTTGTATGTTCAGTGTGACATCACCTACGAAGGAAGCAAAGCTATAAAAAACCTGTTAGTAAACATATTTTTTGTCATACTGGTTGGGATTCTGATTTTTAAATAATACTGCCATTGGAATCTGTGTCATTGCATCCTGCCTTTGGTTGATCATCTTCCGGGCACTCCTCAGAGGAGGATAGCATGTGGACTTCCAAGAATGTATTGTAGTTATAGAAAGACATATTGCTCTTGGGAGCTTTCTTAAAAAATGGGCAACTGAGTAACCAGTGAAGAAGCTGATCACTATATATGGAGATATGTTGATCTTAGTGCTGTAGGTGGAAGAACAGTGAGGATATGAAGCCCTACTCTGCAGGCACAGCTGTCAGCAGTATCTCCATGACAAACTCCTCTCAGAGTTCCTCAGAGAGTTTAGGGTCAGGGGATTCTTACTCATTGTAAGCTGAGGATCCTGTGTTCATTTACCTTGTGAGTGCTT
Source organism: Anthoscopus minutus (assembly GCA_013399455.1). Classification (NCBI taxonomy): domain Eukaryota; kingdom Metazoa; phylum Chordata; class Aves; order Passeriformes; family Paridae; genus Anthoscopus; species Anthoscopus minutus. The sequence goes on along the minus strand of VWYI01022115.1, from coordinate 41,299 downwards.
TGCTTTGTCACGGTATGAGACAGGCACTGAATTTCTACACTGTCAAAAAAGTTCTGTTACACTGTATTTGATGTTCCTTGGAGCAGTGAAAGAACAATACATTTTTGTGGGCATTGTAAATTCCAGATGTTTGATGAAAACAAAACAAATAGTGTAGATCTTAGTTGGGAAAGAATATTGTGCAAAGAAGCATTTATTCTTGCCACCTCTGGAGAGTGAGATATTATGACTTTTGTGAAAGGTAGAAAATAATTCAGGCTCTCAGGTTCTGCAAAATAGTGTGTAGGTCTCAGTTCTGCCAATCTGTCTTATGCAGAACCATTTTTCTGGGGTTCCTGTTCCAAATTCTTTGTTCACATATCTAATTTGCAGACTTTGCCATCCTGTTAGTTCCGTATCACAGCTGAGATTGTTTTTATTGTAAGTCCTGTACCTGGGTGCCTCTCCAGTGTTAGTTGGGAGGTTGATGTGCTCGTTAATGCTCAGGCTGCCTTGTACATACTTTTGTTACAGGCATTAAAAAAAAATCCGATTTTAGAAGACATTTTGAAGCCACAGAGGAAGAGATAGAGTTGAACACTGCTAAAAGCTGTTGTTTTTATCTTATTGATACATAGTGCTTAGTTGTTCTTCTTGTACAACTCAGAGCAGAAGCATTCAAACATTTATTTGTTTAGCTGTCTCTGTGGTTCAGTATGTGTTTCATATATGCATGGTCTAACTTACTTAGGACATACTAACTTGAAAAGTTATGTTGAAAATTACTTCTGTTATTGTAAATTGACTTAAATAAAAATTATTGATACTTGTTTAGAATTTGACTTTAAAACTGCAGTCTTTAGATGGTAATCAAGATAACAAGGAAACTTTTTTGGCTCTAAGATAAAATGTTTGAATTTTCTTTCAAAACCTCAGCTGTGATACTACGTATTTTAGCAATAATTTTTTTGCATTAAAACAATTTATGGAAATAGAATATTTATTACTGACTAACCATTAAAGCAGTAAATCTTATTACAAATATGTGTTATATTTACAAAATTTGTGAAGAGAATTCTTCAACTAGTCTTAAGTATGATTAAGGGTTTTATGACAAATGGTTCCAAGCAGCACACGGAATTGGTAGGAAATAAGTCTGTGGTCTACAGGGCATTTTGTGCAAGAAATTAAGAACACAGCTGACAAATATAAATCTGTATTTTAAAAAACAGTGTGGAGAAAGATTCTGGTTATGGTTTTGTGTTGTTTGGACAATGAAAATGGCTTTTAGTGATGCTGTGTGCAGTTTATTTTAGTTTTCAGATAATCTGCAGTCTTTTTTTAAGAATTTTTTTAGACTGCAAAAAGACGTGTTTAGGAATGCTGGGAACATTTATTTCCTTTTCACCAGAGTATCCTTTACAATGTTATGCCAATAGCTTTTTGGGAGTGAAGCCTGGATGCTAATCAAGGATGTAAGTGTTAAATTGGCCTTGCAGTCTCCAACTTCATGCTTTGATCAAATACATGCTGTATTATTCTTTGACCATGTGTATTAGCCTGCACATTCGGAAATGTCTCCAATGTTTATAGCTTACCATCACCTGTTTTTTACAGCTGTTAAACTTGAATTTTTGCTTCATTGTGGGAAATAGAAAAATAGAAGCTTCCACAAATACTGAAGAGTTTGATTTACAGCCTTGGAAGAAGCTTGGGTTAATGTAATGATAAAAGTACACAGGCATTAAGTAGAGAACTTATGCTCCTATAGATGTAAGTAAAAATACGCCTTAAGTAAATAAGAAATTGTATTGAGTAAGATGGAGGCTTTTAAAGTGTAGTAGTGTGATTTTATAGAGTAAGCTATGAATCTGGATGTTATAATGGAAGCATATGTGTGTAAGTAAGCTAGCAGTCTATTGGCCGAAAGGTAGATGCAATCTGGTAGAATTTAGAAAAAGAGATAAGCGAGGAAGTAAAAATAAACTCCATGTCAACTGTCCATCGGACCAAGCTGTTATATAATGCTATAATAACAAAGAAACTCATGACCACCTTTGAGCTATGGCTGACTTGTTACTCCTCCAAAATCTCACATCTCGAGACTGATGCTTTATCTGATGTATTTGAGCAATAAATCATCTTGATAGCCTCGTTAGTTTCATACCTCATTATTCATCCTGACAATGTGGTGCCCTGTGTGAGACCAATTGCTGGGAGTCAGAAGTCAGAACCGCCCCACTGGATGTTATTCTGGGCCAAGTTTTAACCTGAAAGGAAGGCCTCCAGCACACTGAAGGATGGCTGAAAGGAAGCCTCGACTGTCTCTCGCTTAATGAGGGTGGAAGGAGTGTTCATTTTACATCATCTGGCAAGGTGAAGTCTGGTGAGCACTGGGGAATGTAAGATTTGTCACGAAGTCTCAAAACAAGAGAGGGATGTGTATGGTAAGTTAAAGATCTTGATAAGATTACATTCTCATTCAGTCCCAAAGCAAGAACTTAAGAGATTTATTGATCTGGGTACTTAAACATTTTCTGGAATCTACATTAGATTTGGCCTTCTGAAAGTTGCTCTGGGACACAGTTGGTATTCAACTCTTTGACCTTGCTACTAAGAGAGATAAAGTTGCAGCATCTCTACTTCCTCCATGCCATGTGATAATTGAGATACTTAATAACCCCTCTATTGAATCCCTTATCTCTGGAATTCCTCCTGCATCACAGCTGGGGCCATCTTTAACAACTCAGGGGCTGCCTGCTGCCCAGATGCCACCTTTGGTGTAATATTCCACCTAGAGATGGGGGAGAGGTCTGCCCAGAAGAGGTGGGGGAAACCAGCCCGGAAGAGACAGAAAAAAGAATGGAAGCCAAGGCTTTTAACCCTAGGAGTTTTAACACAAGAGCAGATATTCAAGATTAAAATGAATATTCTGCACTGGATGATGAATATGATTTAAACCCCCAAGATTTAAATCTACTCCCTTTAGCTGATATAGGGAATTCTTTCTCCTCTTACAAAAGCAAAGGATCCCATAAAGAAAGATTTACAGCGCTCTTTGACAGATTGGAATGCTATACATCATAAAGTAATTAAAGATGGGGATCTTAGCTTGGCTCATAAACCATTGTTAGCTATGCCAGTGAGATATGGTAGAGGGGGTGTAAACCCCAGATGAGAGGCTATGTCACATGAAGATATAAAAGATTTACAGAAAGCAAGACGAGAGTGGGTTAGGTTCCCCCTACTTAAAGCAGTTATTAAGAATTTGGACTTGACTTTTGACTGTCATAATGTCTCTTCAGTGATTCTTACTGATTCACAATACATCTTCTGGGACTTAAAGTGGCAGTGTCTCCTTGGAAAACTCTTAGAGAACTATGCAGGGGGTCCTCACGCAGCCCTGCATTTGCACACTTGGCTGGAGGTCCACCTCATGATAGGGCAGAAGATGAAGCAGATTTGCAAGAGGTGTTCTTGGTGACATTAAAGATGCAGGTAAAAAGGCACTCTTACTGATTGAGCCAGTGAGTAGTCCACAGGGTGCCTGTACAAAAATAAAGGAAGGACCAATGGAGCCTTACATTTCCTTTATAGATAGACTTATTCAGGCTGTAGAACGGCAGTGTGATGATGACATGGCACGTCCAGTATTATTACAGAATTTCACTTATGTAAATGCCAATGAAGAACACCAGCAAGTTAAGACCCTACCAGGTGTACAGCCAAATCTTTCACAAATGATCAAGGCTTGCAGTAAAATTGGTACTCCACAGCACATAGCTACAATCCAAGCTGACACCTTGGGAGAAAGGACAGAAAGAGCTATTACTGCCCAGGCTGAAGTAATGGATAAGAGATCTGCTACTCAAGCTAAAGTATTGGATAAAAGACTCACAAAAGCACTCAATGCTCTCTCTGTAAATAATTCCAAAGCAGTACTACGGGCTGACATAGATGATAGAACATGCTTTTGATGTGGCAAGCCTGGACATATAGCAAGAGGTTGTCTGGAGCCTGCAGAGACTGCAAAACCACTTAGTCGTCCCAGATGTAGAAAAAAGGAAAACATTATCTAAGCCAGTGCCAGTCTAGATATGACAAAGGTGGGAATCTTTTACCAGGAAATGGGTTTCCCAGCATGCCAAGCCACTACGTGGTGAAAAAAATAACCACAGCTCAGCAGCAAGGGCTCGAGTTCTTTGGAGACCAAAGCCACATACAGTCATCAAGATTGTCAGACACCTCCCAAGTGGCCCTAACCTCTTGCTCCCTGGGGCATTCTGCACCTTGACAGCATCCAAATTAATATATTTTGTACATGGCTTTCATTATTCAATACCTGCAGAAGTTAATGGGACAGCTAAAGAGAGGTGGGGCTTTTTAATTATGGGAAAGGATGCATGCTGTATTAGAGGCATCGTAGTTTATCCGACAATCATTTCAGCAAATAGCTATGAAGAGCTTACAGTTCTAGCTTACAGCCTCCAATAGTGGCTCCTGCTGGAACAGAATAAGCCACAGCCATCGCAGTGCCTACTACAACTACACACAGAACAATAGAAGGTGAGGGACAATAACATCTAACAGAAGACTCAGATCTGATGATGGAGATTTTTTGGACAGAACAAGTCCAAAACTGACTTGCAGTTTAATGCATAATAACAAAACAATTAGAGTTAACGGTCTGTTGGATACAGGCGCAGATGTCACTATTATTTCTTACCTGTCTTGGCTAAAGGACTGGAAGTTGGTGACTTACAGGTATAGGGGGTGCTACTTTATGCTTACAAAGTAAATCTGTGATTACAGTCAAAGGACCTGAAGTAAAACCAGCAGTTATTCATCGTTTTATTGTAGAGAAATGCATTACAGGTTGGGGAAGAAACTTGCTATCTCAATGGGGAGCAAGACTGGAAGTGGATTTTTAGTGAGGGGCCACGAATGCACTCACCACTCTAAAGGTATCATGGAAAACCAGTGCTCCTGTTTGCGTGGACCAATGGCCCCTGGAAGGAAAAAAAATTGAGTGCTCTCAAAAAATTAATAAAGGAGCAACTGCAAAAAGGTCACATCAAGGAGACAACCAGTCCCTGGAATTCACCAGTGTTTGTCATATACAAGATGGCCTCTGACACCTGGAGACTACTTCATGATCTCAGAAAAATTAATAAGGTGATTGAGGATGTGGGACCTCTTCAGCCAGGACTTCCTTCTCTCTCAGTTATCCCAAGAGACTGGCCTCTAGTCATCATCAATTTAAAAGACTGTTTTTTCAAGATTCTGCTTCATTCAGGCGATGCCCCATGTTTTGCATTTTCTGTCCCAAGTATTAATAGACAAGAGCCAATGCTAAGAGATCACTGGGTTGTCTTTCCTCAGAGAATGAATAATTCACCTACCATATGTCAGTGGTTTGTGGCAAATACCTATATCCAGCTAGACAGAAATATCATCAAGCAAAGATTCTACATTACATGGATGATCTGTTAATTTCAGCACCAACACAAAAGGAGGTGGAAGAAGCTCATGATGGTGTTGTTACAGAGACTCAAAATGCTAGACTTGAAATTTCTACAATAACCATACAGGAAACCCCGCCTTGGAAATATTTAGGATGGAGAATGACAGAACAAACAATAATGCCACAGGAGACAAATCTGGATCAAAGTTAATACCTTATAAGATTTGCAACAACTCTTGGGAAAGATCAGTTTGGTTAGGCCTGTCTTAGGGCTTACGAGTGATGAACTTTTCCCACTTTTAGATTTGTTAAGAGGAGACTGTGACATTGCATCTCCCAAGTACTCACACCTGAAGCTCAAAAGGCTCTTGATAAGAGTAGCTGAAGCCTTCCAACAAAGTTGTGTAGTATCACAACCCTTCTTTCTTGCAGTGTTAAGAAAAAGATGCAGTTATATGGTCTCAGATATCAATGAGATGCCTCTGCAAAAGATTCTTTGCTAATAATAGAATGGGTCTTTTTACCTTACAGGTCTCCAAAAACAGTCTCCACAACAATGGCTCAAATTATAATCAAGGCTAGAACAAGATTGTTTACTATGGCAGGCCAAGATTTTGCAGTAATTTACTTGTCCTTAAAGAAGCAATATTTTGATTGGGCACTGCAGAAGTCAGAGGATCTACAAATGACATTGTTAAATTATCCAGGCACTTGATCTATTCATTTTCCTAGCCATAAGCTGTTACAGGGAAATTTAAGCTTTAGAGAAAAACCCATGCTAAGTGAAGGGCCTGTCAATGCTGTCACACTGTTTACTGATGGGTCAAGGAAAACACACAAGTCAGTAATAGTATAGCAAGATTCAATAACCAAAGCATGGGAATCAGATATTCATACAGTAGAAGGCTCAACACAAGTTGTGGAACTTGCAGCTGTAGTTAGAGCATTTCAGCTTTTTCAAGAACCTTTGAATTTGATTACAGATTCTGCTTATGCTGCTAACATAGTTAATAGAAGGATCCGTTTTAAAGAATGTTAGTAATGATAATTCGTGTCATTATCGTACATGTCTTTATACAATTATGCAAAGTAGAACTAATCAATATTTTGTTTCCCACATTAGGGCCCAGTCATCACTTCCAGGATTTCTGACAGAAGGCAATTCTAGGGCAGACAAGCTGACAGTAGCTATTGCAAACACCCTGCTGAATATTTTTGAACAGGCAAAACAGAGTCTTTTTGTCATCAAAATGTACAAGGACTCGTGCGAATGTTTCACCTCTCTAGAGATCAGGCTAAAGGAATTATAAATACATGCCCAGACTGCCAATTGTCACAACCTCCTGTTTCCACAGGGGCATTAAATCCATGAGGGTTGCAGAGCTTGCAGTTATGGCAAACGGATATTACCAAATATCCATCTTTAGGGAAGTATAAAAATATCCAGCTATTAGTGGATACATTCTCAAATGAAGTTTTTGCTTCTATATACACAGGAGAAATAGCAAGCCATGCATGTCAGCATTTTTTGCAAACATTTACTTCACTAGGAGTACCTCAAGAGAGATAATGACTCTGCATATATTGCTCAAAAATCGGCCACATTTTTAATGAACTGGGGTGTTTGCCACACTTTTGGTATTACCTATTCTCCCACGAGTCAGGCAATTGTTGAAAGGACATATCATTCTCTAGAACATATTTTAGATCAAAAAAAGGGAAATGTAGCACAGGCAACACTACAGATGCAATTAAGTAAAGCCTTGTATGTTTATCAGTTTTTGGACAGTTCTTTTGCAGAGCCTGATCCTCCAATATTTAGACATTTTTCTAATAGTACACATGCAAAATTAAAGGAGAATCCTCCAGTTCTAATTAAAAATCTAGAAACAGGGCAAATTGAAGTTCCATTTCCCTAATAAGCTGGGGCAAAAGATTTGCTTGTGTTCCTACAGGTACAGGACCCAGATGGATTTCCGCAAAGAATGTGAAACCGTATCACGCATGAAAACACACTAATGATCCCACAAGCAAAGAAGAAAGCACACAGATGTGAGCTACACAGAGACTGTAATTCATATCTGAAATCTCTTGTCCTCATTGCAAAAGCTATAAACCTTGGGTTTCATATCAATTTAAAGGGTGTAAAAAACAGGAATATTGTAAAGATCTTTTGGCAAAAGTGTGGTATAATTTGTGTTACATTCTTGACTTTTACAAAAAAACCTGCAGTCATTGACTTTTGGGGAAAAAAACAAAAAATATGCTTAAAAATTTTCTTGAAAATTAGAATTTGAGGAAAGAACCTTTTGCTAGAAGATAACTTTAGAGAATACAGAGTTCAATCAAATGTTACATTTACATTTTTCTTCGTTTGCTTTGCTTGCTTATAGTAGTGTAGCTTTGCCAGTTAGCCAGCCTGGAACCAATGTTTGGGTGACTTTAGCCATTGTTTCAGGTTTAGATACCCTACACTTATCCACCACCATTCCAGAAAATCCATTTTCAACTTGTTTAGTCAGTGTACCAGTAGAAATTTGGCCAATACCAGAAAAAATTGATGGAGCTATGTGAGGCACTTTCATTGGGTCAAATGTGTGGAAGTTATAATAATAGTGCTAATAATTGAAGCTTTTATTTTTTCAATGTATGCAACGGATTATTGTTAAATCTATTAATGGAATTTTTTTAGTGCAGAGAGGGAAGGGAGATTGGGAAATAGAAAAATAGAAGCTTCCACAAATACTGAAGGGTTTGGTTTACAGCCTTGGAAGAAGCTTGGGTTAATGTAATGATAAAGGTACACAGGAGTGAAGTAGAGAAATCATAAAGTTATGTTCCTATAGTTGTAAGAATATGCCTTTAGTAAATAAGAAATTGCATTGAGTAAGAGTCTATTGGCTGAAAGGTAGACACAATATGGTAGAACTTAGAAAAGATGGTAGGTGTGAAAGTAAACTCAATGTCAACCGTCCATTGTACCAAGATGTTTTATATTGCTCTGTAACAAAGAAACTCGTGACTACCTTTGAGCTATGGCCAACTTGTTACTCCTCCAAAATCTCATATCTCGAGACTGATGATTTATTTGATGTATTTGAGCAATAAATCATCTTAATACCCTCAGTAGTCGCATGCCTTGTTATTCACCCTGACACTTCATGCTATCTACACAGTGTGTGTGGTAGAAGGGAAGGTGATCATTTGGAGGCTTTTTCCCATCTCCAGTAGTATGTTAACCAGTAGTATTCTATTCTACCCTGAAATGTTTTGTATGAGAGGATTAGAAGATTCATTCCTACCACTGTCCCCAGCTTAGGTATTTTTCTCCATACACATTTATCCTGGCTGTACTGGGATAGTGTGGAATGTGTTGGAGCTCTTGAGACATGGTTTTATGCTGTCATGTTCACAAGTGTTTCAAATAACTTCTGATGCACCTGTTGCAGACAATTTTGGGTTTGTGTATTCTCATAAAAGATGTTGCACCAGTAATTTAGACACTAATTTATAGTGGTGACTTTCTTTTTTGAAAATAAATGCTTTGAGCTATAGAGCCTGTTTGTCAGCATATGTATGTCTTGCACCAGCATTTTCTATAGCAGTGACTAAAAGTATTCATGCAGACCCTTGAAGTGACCAGACTTGCATCATGCAGCTACATGGTAATCCCTAAGGCTTGGACAAAGCTGCTGTAACCAATTAACTTAAAATTACAGTGGAATCTCTAGTGTTGTCTGTGTAGTGCCTCACATGCAGTTATTATGCACTTCTTGATGAGGTTTCAGCCTGTTAAGCTTTGTGATTCTTCAGCCTTGTCCATTAACAAAGCCGTTTTGGCCTTCTAAAGAGCATCTGTACTTTGTATAAAGAATTCTTGTATTCAACATCTCATTCTTTTGTGAATATGTATATGTAAAGTCATGAAGAAGTTTTTCTAGATGTATTTAGAGGATCCTCACTTCTATTCTGCACTGTTCAATTCTGGGCACTGGCAGGTCAGTCTAATTCAGGGACATCTGAGTTCTTGCACTATTTCAAAAGGTGTAGGAAAGCTTGAAACCTGAATCTTACAGCTTTCCAGATAATTTTGCTTTGAACCCAAAGCTTAAACAGCATAATCAACAATATAAATCTGAATAGTTCTTAATTTTTATCACAGCTTGGTCTGAATTTCTGTATGTAAAGATTCAAATTGTTCATCCTGTTGGATCATGTTACCACTCATATTTTAAACTACATTAGCTTCACATGTGAATGCAAAATACAGCTTGAGTTTGCTCTACTGATCTTGAAGTTTGATCTGGCTTTGTGTTTCATCGCTGCAGAAGTTCTCTGAATATATCTTGTGAGCATTGCTTTCATTTGGTAAAGTTGATTAAAGAGAACCTTTACTTCATTGTTGTTCAGAAAGATTTATAACAGGGGTTTATAGTCCTGGGTCTCATCAATGTAGGATTAAAAATATTTTCTGGGCTTTTAAATCATGAACAGATGCCAGTACCTTTTTAGCCTGAACAATTTGAAGTGTATACCCAAGGAGCATTCCCAGTTCAGTTAATTCTTAAGTACATATGAAAGAAAAGAAAAAATTGTGTGGTTTTGGGGTATGTAGAGGTTTTGATGAATACATCTAGCAACAAAAGCACTGTTACAGACTTGTGACTCTAAGTGGTTGCCTGGTAGTTCCTATATGCATGTGAAATGTTTGTGTATACTTTAGAGACTTTCTGAAAATTTTAGGCTACATATTTTTCCAGTTACTGCCTTGAATTTAGTAGTCAATAATGACTGTTGTAAAATGCATGGTTGTTAGTCTGGGTTCTCTGTTTCGGTGCTGTAATGTAGCTCCTTGGTTTTGGTTGGGTTGTTTTAGTGCGTGTACAAGATTTAATCTTCTCTTGTTAGGGTTGACCTTGAGTTGCAAATTAGAGAAGACAGTGCCTGTAACGGCTCAGCTGCTGGTCATGTTTGTCTCTGGTGACTCCTGGAAATGTAAGATTTGTTGACTCCCTGTGTGTACTGGCAGTGGCTTAGCTTTGCATAAATAGCTGGTTTTCTGAATCACTCAATAATGAAATTTGAATCCTCAAGGTAAAATGGTAACTGCACTTCTAAAGCGCCTTTATTAGTTAAAGTCTAGCCCAGAGTGTTGTTTCTGGATCAGCATACAGTGTCACCAACAGAATAAAGTTCAAGTGCAGACAAGTAATGCCAGTTGACAACATGAGCTATTTCAGTATATGAAAAAGTATCTCTCGTTTTAAATCACAAGGATTGTGAGAAGTGACTTCAGAGCAGTTGTAAGATATGGTGCAGTGCTTTTATTTGATTTCAGGGGCAAGAGTGGACCTATAAGTCTGGTTGAATTTAGGTGTCAGGTCCATGGTAAATTGAGTTGAAATATTTCCGGGATGCCATAAGTGGAAAAATATATCACAGTTGTTGTGAAGTGCAGATTTTTAACCCTTCAAATTATATATAAAGCCTGACCACACTAGGTACACCAATTCTACACTTGAGTTAAACTTAGCTCCAGTTTAAACCCTGGTTTTGTTAAGTAGTTGCCTTGCCTAATGTATTTTGAGTAAAAATGTTTCTGGTGTTCCTCCTAAGCATTAGATTTAAACTCACAGACTTGCTTATGTCTATTGTTGACTTAAATTGCATGTTTTGAGTAAGGAATTGGGTTACTTACCCACACATTAGGGGGTGATTTAACACACATCTTTTAACTTATTTCAAAGGAAGTACTTGCATGTAGTCATTAAAGTTCCTACAGCACAGTTTCTATCAGCCTAGAACTGGGCAAAGTTGTTTGTCCTCAATACAGTAAAAGTTAAGACATCAAAGGAGTATATTTAATTAAACGGGGAAATGAACTAACATTACTACCTGTCTTGTTTTCTGTTTGAAATAGCGATGATAAATCAGATGAAAAACTGATCTGGTTTTGTGAAATCACATAATAATTTTAAATTACTTTTAAATTATTTGGGACTGTGTGGGCTCATGCAAGAGAAATAAATCAGCTGACCACCTGCCAACCTCCTGTCAACCTGTCACCACCTGTCAAGTTCCTCTGTGTGCTTACGTATCAACTTGGAGTTTTTTAGTGGCATTAAAATAAATAAAGCATGCAGGGAATTGAATCAAGATACAGTAAAAAGTGTAGAGCTAATATTTTATCTTTTGTTTCCAGTTTAGTTAGGACTCTTTATATTCTGTTCATACATCATCTCCAGGCAGGCTGCAAGCATTTTTATGAGCCAATTTAGCTCAGCTGATGTCCATAGACTAGGACAATACAGAAACTTCTGTAAAATTAAAAGCTAAGGGAACAATCAGATTAGCACCTAACTAAATTAAACTGTGAGTTTACAGACTAATCAAGAAACCCTTTTTATTTGTTTTGTCTCAAGTGTATTGAACTTACTATAAACTTGGTTGCAACTCTCTTAAATTCAGATATGAATTTCTACCACAATGTCAGCTGCAGACCATCTGGCAAATAAATTTTTTCAGTTTCAACGGACCATACAAGTGTTTATAGTTTTATCAAAATAGCATGAAAGACAATACACAAAATAGCACAAATAACAAAAAATGTCCATGGGTTTAATAAGATTGGTTTGTGTTCACACTTCTGAAGGCATGCTGCCAAGTGGTATGGATTTTCATGTCTTTCAAATATTTCTGTGTTTCTTGCAGGAACTAAGTGATCTACAGCGAGATCCACCAGCCCACTGTTCTGCTGGACCTGTTGGAGATGACTGTAAGCTCTTCCTAGTACATTCAGTACATTTCAGTTCTGAAAGGGCTCAGAAAATCTCTAATTGTTTTATCTTTTTTGCCTTTCAGTGTTTCATTGGCAAGCAACTATTATGGGACCTGTAAGTATAGGAATCGTGCCCCTTAAAATGTAAGACCTTGCTTCTCTTGTTGTTACAGAAGGATTCATTTGGATTTCTATAAACACAGCAGACACATTGAGCTGTGCTGCCTATAGCTTGAAACTTTAGGGTGACACTGTTGTTCTTAGTATCTGGTATCAGTTGCTTTTTGTAACTCCTCAAAAATCCCTCCTCTTCACAAAATTCTTTCCATAGATGGTCACATCAATTCTGGAAGATTCCTCCATCTGAATGGAGGAAGAGTGGGTGAAATCTAATATTAAAGTTGGTAACTATAAACAAGAGTGGAGTTGCAAAGGGCTTTTAGGTGGAGCTTATTATATTTGATAGCTGTGATGTGACTGGCAAAAGCATATGGCTTTTGCAAACAGTAGGGCAGCAGTGGAGTGCTTTTGTTGGTTTTTGTGTGAGAAGGGTGCTTTCCTTGAGTTGAGGAAATTATGACTCTTGTGAAGGTAATGACATAAGAAATGACAAAAAAGCTTAAAACCAGAAGGTTTTGAAGGAAAACTGAGAATAATTTTAGCAAGAAAAGTAATAAAGGACATTATCCAAGGGAAAGCGCATTAATATCCTGATAAGAAGTTTATATTCCTAGTGTTTTCCTTTTGGATTTAATAAATTGGAAGGAAGAGTCTCTAGTTCAGAGAGTGAGCTGAGCCACTGTGCAAGGTGAGATACTTAATCCATTAAGATGCAGCATTAAATTGTGAAGAAAAGCAGAAATGTGTCTGCTTTGAAAATAATTCTCCATTTTCAGCACAGTTGTTCTGAAACAGTGAAAGATGGGTCACTAATTTGCCAGTGGTGTATTGGAGTCTTTTGTACAACTTGTCCATGGGCCAGCAGCAAATGTTTTATGTAGTATGCTAATGCTTTTACCCTTTTGCTTGAACAACAAGAATATTGATATGCTCTTCCACATACCAAGGCCTTCTGCCTCTTGCCCTCTTGCACTGCCAAAGGGTGAATGGTGAAGTGGTGTCAAAGAGTTAACAAAAGCTTATGTACTGGTTGCCACCAGTAATGTCTGTTCTGAATGACTCTGATGACATGAGTAAAGGAAATACTACGACATAAAGTTTTGCTTAAGTTCCATTTTTTTCTTCAGCTTGCAGCTCAGCTTTCATATTCTATAGCAGAAAAGGTTATTTTCTTTTCTTTAAGCTCCTCAGATGTCTCTTGTTAAGAACAAGCATCTCTTGCCAACCTTTCTAAGTCATATCTGCAGAGATACAGAGCAGAAGACTTCAGATACTAATCCTTTAGCTTGATAACAAAAGAAATTTGGGCTGCACATTCTGTATACTTCCTGATGGCCTGAGGGAAGCATAGGAGTAAAGCCTACCTTCAGAATTCACTTCCTATGTGTGGAAGTAGGGTAACCTCTTCTCTCTGTGGCTATCATAAATTTGTTTCATATACCTTGCTCACAAGAGTGACTTCACTTTGCCTTTTTTTTGACACTGAACTTGTCTCATCTTCAGCTTACTTTGACTTTGAAAAATCCATTTAGTATGCAAGCAAGTGGTCCTTTCAAACCTTATTGGAAGTACAGTGGCAAACTTCTGAGGTCACCTAATGAGGTCACTTAGCATGACTTAACTTACAGCCCTCTCTTCACTTTGAGCACATAAGGCAGCATGGTTTAGGAGACTATTTGTGACATTGCCACTTACAGTCATATAGCCACCTCCAAAACTATTCATTTCCAAGGTAAAGGTTTTAAAAATAGTCTCCCTTTCCTTTCATAAGAAAACCCAAAAACTTGATCTTCAGCTTTGTTGCAACTGAATTCCTACATAGCTGTAAACTTACCATGGAATGAGAGCAGTTTTCTTCTTTCTCTTAACCAGAAATTGCAGAACTGCTTTCTATCACTTAGCATTAGGACTTTCCAGCTCACCTTTTTAGTCAATAAAAATGAAAATTCTTCAAGACATGACTACAACAAAATTATTTCTATTAACTGTGTGTAACCTGGACATAAACCTGTGCACATGTTGTCTAACAAAATGCATGTTCACAGATTTGTAAAGGTCACAAAGATGTTATATGTCTTAAAACTGCCTGATATCATTATGATGAACTGAATTATACTGGAAAATCCCACTCTTTGCATCTGCAGAGAGAAATCACTTCTTAGGGTAAGTATGTTTGTTGCTTAAGAATGGAAGAAGATCAAAGCAGCTGTGTTCTTGCATGGAGTCAGGATTTGGAGGACCTGCTCTGCTTTTTGTATTCCCTTCAGTGCAATGAAGCTATTGATCTCCTCTTTTTTTCCCCAGAAGGGCAGTGCTCAAGTAACTGTTGTGCTGCTGCAGTACTAGCTGCAGTTGGCTCTATTGGTACCTCTGCAGGCCAATGGAAGGATTAAATTCTCTCTATGCCTTTCCAGTTTATGGCCCATAGTGGACTATGTACTGGGGAAAAAATGGATTTTCTCTAGGAGAAGGGAAGCTCCAAAATAGCTGAAATATATTAATGTCTTTTATTTGTTTTGTTTTTTTCTCAGCCTGATAGTGCATATCAAGGGGGAGTATTTTTTCTCACAGTACACTTTCCAACAGACTATCCTTTCAAACCTCCAAAGGTAAGTCCATTTTTTTAAGGAAAGAAAGTTTTTTGGTCAAAGTTTATACTTTGAGGCTTAATTTTGGGAGTTAAACCAGAAAGGTGCACAATAGTATACATGTTTATGATGCAGATAAGACTGTAAAAAAATTGTGTTGGCAGATCTGATATGGATCTGGAAAGGAAGGGATGGTGTTAAGGATTCCAAATGTAATTACCCTAATTTGATGTTATTTTTTATTTATTTTTTATTACAGATTGCTTTTACAACAAAAATATATCACCCAAACATAAACAGTAATGGAAGTATTTGTCTTGATATCTTGAGATCACAATGGTCACCAGCTCTGACTGTTTCTAAAGGTAAACTCACTGATTTGATAGTGCATTTATGAACCTGCATACACTGCTGTGGCACTTTCTTGTGTATTATTGCACTGTCTTAAAGGTAGCAGTGGGAACTCCTTTATCCTGCATGTTTCAGAAGAGGCAAGTTCCTTTGGAATTCTTGTTATGATCCAAGATCCTGTGCAGTTTATTGGGAGTGTCAGTATAAAAAAAAATTGCATATACAGCAAAGAAATATTCTAAATCAAGCTGGATAAGATAATAAATGTATAATAAGCCTGAAATGTGATAGCTGACTGCATGCTGAATGGAGGAGAAACTGATGAGCAGGGCTTAAAAACCACAACTTGGAAGTAGATGTGAAACCCTGATAATGATGTTATGTGAGCTTACACAATTGCCTATTTATGACTGATCGGGTTGCCTGAGCATCCTTGTGTGGACTAAGGTCTTAATTACACTTTATTTTAAAAAAATATAATTTGTTCTGGTTTTCATTCCTTTGTAAGATGAGTATTTTAAAATGTAACTCCTTTCACAGTCATTAGTAAAAGATTTATTAAAATATTCTCATCCTCTAGTTAGGCTTTCTCAAAAATTGAACACTAGATTTTTGGAACACTGAGTTAACAGTTAAGCAGTTCTTTTATTACAGGTATTTTGTATCACTTCAAAAGCTGCTTAAAACATGGGTGCTGCTCACCCATCTTCAAAATGCACAAAAAAAGACATAGTCATATTACAGAAATTTCTGATGTGACTCAAAAGGTCACGCTGTATCATTTCTTATGTACTTGGGAGCTCTCTAAGCTATGTGCCAAAGTGTCATTGCATTGGGTATACAAGCAAAGAAAAAATTGTCTTAGTCCAATGGAAATTGCTCTATGCAAGTCCAGTTGCTGTACCTCCTTGGAAAAACAACTTTTCTTGCTTACAGGCCTGTGCAATAATCTCACTAGCCATATAAAATCCAAGTCTAATACTGTTTCCTGAAATCATTGCTAAAGGCATCAATTACTCTTATGTGTAATTGTTATCATTTTTTCACATAAATTAATTGTTGTATAGCTATCCAAAAAGTGTCTTGTTTCTAGTTATTAAGGAAATGAAGACTGACACTTAACACTTGGTATCTACAACTGAAAACTCATAAAATTTTTAGATTTTCAGCATTTTTCTATCTCTTCACTTACTGAGCACTTCTTTGGTTATAAAGTGGAGCAGTCTGCTTGTCTCATGTTCAGATACTATGTGCTTTTAACCTGCTTGTATATTATGTATTTCATAAACTGGAAATTAGGTCAGTGACTCATGGAAGTTTCTCCTTTGTAGTCTTTATTCAACTGAATCAAAAGTTTACAGCATATTGTAGCACCTCTGATCATGTGTGTGACAATATATTCTAACCTGTTTTTCTAATATTTTTGGCACTTCAAACAAGTCACTATTGAAGTGGCTGAACTTTCTCCTGAAAATAGGTGTGGACTCTTGGGTAACAAGATAAAGCGGGAGGGGGAAAGGTATTCTACAGTCAATTCTTATGGTAGCATGAAGTTTCCTTTCACAACATATTTAGAATTATTTAACTGTGTACTCTTGTATGCATATTAGTTTTGACTGTAAAACTAAAAATTGCCTGAAAAGTATGGCCTGAAAATGTTAGGAAACACAATCAAACCTCCTTGGTTTAATACCAGGAAATTAATATAAAATTATAAGTGAATACCTGTATTTAATGCAGATCAAGAATTTCCCAAAATGGAAGACACACTTAGGTAAAATGTTCATATGATTGAGAGAAAAACTGTCATCACAGAAGTGGAAAAGTATATGCACAAATAGAGTACTGCATAGCAATGTAATATTAATAATAATAGTTACCTTAACTGCAGATAGAAAGCTTAGTCTGAGCAATATCTATATGTAACTGTGTAGTCTATCAGTTGGCTAATGTTCCCAGGTTAGCATGTGGGAGAGGGATCATTACAAAAGGTACAAGTTCATGGTTGCAAATTCCCTGGGCTTGTATCAGGTCTTAGACCCTAGAAAAATGATGCTGTATAAACATTTCTGTATAAACAGAACTGTTAAATGACAGCTTAATATTAATATGCCTTCTTTTTCTAATACCCTCCTACCAGCCTCCTTCAGTGTACTGGAATATATTAAAGGATTATAGAAATAAAGCAAACTAACTTGTTTAATCTAGTGTTGTCTTCTTTAATCTCCTTCATTTAGTTTTATTGTCCATATGCTCCTTACTTTGTGATCCTAATCCAGATGATCCTTTAGTACCAGATATTGCACAGATCTACAAGTCAGACAAGGAAAAGTGAGTATAATGTACATAATTGTGTGTGTGGTACTTGCAGATGGCTGCTATGCACCTTCAATAGTAACTTTAGCAATACTCTTTCCCTAGATTTCTAAAGGATTAACTCTTTAAATACTGTGAATAGCAATGGCAAGTAGAAAACTGTAGGCATACACAACTGTTGGTGACTAATTTTTTTGTACTTAGTTACATAAAACCTTCAAGCTTTTGTGTAACATCTTACATTTATTGCATGAAAAATAATTTTCCCAAATATGAGTTATTTGTCACTACTGTAATCCTCCTGTTAAAATATGTACAGAAGAATTTTTGACCTTCTGTTTAACTGACTGAGTTGTTTTGTACCTATTTTTTAGTGATGAGCCATTGAATACTTCTTGAAGTGCATGCAGTGGCCTATGGCTCATCGCATGTCACATACTCAGGAAGATTTGAGTATTGAGCAGTAGACAGCAAAGGAGTGATGTAGAAGTTACATGGATGTCTGTGGTCTAGTATTTCTCTGCCTAGACTAAGAATTATTAAAATGGCCTTTTTCTCACAGTTCAGTGTCTCGTATAGTCAAATCATGTAACTTCTAAAGTGCTTGAACACTGTAGCTCATTCTGCAAAGGTAGTGTTCAAGGTGAGGATGTTGTGCATCAGGTTCTCCCCATTTGTGGCTCAACTTTTTTCCACCCACCTACTTATTAGTGATTTCAGCTGTTGTGCCTCCTGTTTGTGAAGGAAGAGAACGGGGAATGGTTTTCTGTCTCCAAATCTCAAAATTTAATCATTGCTAGGGAAAGTGAGAAAATGTATAGTCTCAACTATAGCTTTGTCTTTTGATGATGATCACCCATTAATTTTTTTTTGTTTTATCTTGGATTTCGGAGATGAAAGATATGGCTAGTTACCTCTGAGCAAAATGAGTATTTTATTATAAGTTACGATCCAAAGACTTGTATGGTAGCATATTCTTAAGAAGAAATCAAATCAGTACATGAGTTGCTATACTGATCTTGAGAAAAAGATTTAAAAACTTGTCAGCATTTTTCTCTGGATGACTCAAGAAAGTGAATCCAGTCTAAAGAGTAGAATGTAGCAAATGTAAGGACCAGAGGGGAAGCTACCAACTCTCTAAGGACATTTATCCTTGGGATTATGGAATTATAAGATAATCAGCTTTGTACCAGAAGGAAAAGACCCAAGACTTAAAACCTAGTAAAAATGCTTTTCAGAAAATTTTCTTTTCAAGTTCTGAAAAGCAACTGGCAATGCAGAATGAAGAATAAAATCCCAGTTAATTATACTGGATTTTGTGGAACTAAAATGTGTAAACTTTGTTTAATACCATATGCCTTTAGGAGTAATTGGAAACAAATTTCTTTTAAGGTGCAAATAAGGGAACCAGTTGTGAAACATAAATGAAGAATGCACAATGCAAACCCGTGCAGTTGAGTTTGAGTCTGAATAGCTATGATAGGGAGCCTTAGAAACTGAATGTGTAGTGGATATATATTTCTTGGCTTTTAGACTGTTGTAATGTTCTTTTACTCTGTGCAGAGGTGAAAAGCTCAATATCATCTGAATTAAGTAAATACATGGCCATTGTCAATGTATCACTAACAGCTCTTCAATGTAATGCTTTCTTTTTGCACATACAGATACAACAGACATGCAAGAGAGTGGACTCAGAAATATGCAATGTAAACTTTTGAAGACATTTTCATATACCACAGAGTACTGTAAATTCTAGTTTTTTTCAAAATTAGGATGAAATGGAGCACAGTTTATAGTTTCAATGTGACACTCCGTGAATTTTTTTTCACCCATGGTTGTTTCTGGAGCAGGAGAGAACAAACTTCCAAAAATAACCTTATGACTTTGATAAGAATATTTATCCTCTTTGTATGCTTTGCAGAAGACATTTATTATAGTTTTTAAGAGTTGGACACCTGCATCTTCAGACTACAAGATATATAATTCAGCTGTAAATCAACAAAAATATTTTTGCTGGGAAAAGTAGCTTTTTTCATGTGATGAATACTGTATGTGTGTCATTGAAGCATGTTCTCGGTTTCATAAGTGTGTTCAAGTTTTTTATTCTCTTATATAACTCGTAATTTTTTTACTGTATAGACTATTTTATTTACACTGTGAGTCATTTTATTTTAGACTTGCTAGTGCAAGTATCAACAAGATACAACTGCTAATAGTGAAAATAATTGGAGTATCTCACCCATTAGAATATTCTGAAGACTGACTGCAGACTTCTTAAAACCTAAAATTATCTTTGCACTGTAAATCTTTGTGTGCTGGTTGTGGAGAAACACTTGGTTTTGATTCTGTTGCATACTTGATTTAATTTTATCTCAATGTGATTTAGTTGCACTGGTATGTAGAAAGATATGTAATCATTTTACTGCTATTCACAACTGATTTTTGACGTATGGGCAACATAATACTATCATAGACCTTTTACAAGTCCAGATGTAGCCCTTTACATATAAATAAAATACATTTTCTACTTTCCTTGGCTATTTTTTTCTTATCTCATGCATATCCTTAAAGTGCTTGTTCTAGCCTTCAAACAGAGAATCTCTAGTAGTGTGTATGTTTCTTGTAGACAGAATGTCCAATAAAGCCATGCATCATGTACTACTTAGAACTGGTTTGCAGTTAATTTTTATACTAGATCTAGCCTCGTGGATTTAGCGTGCTATACCCATTGTTGGATATAGGATTTCAAATAGGTTAATGCTGTGCTACACCAATATTCATTGATGGAGGAGATAATCACAAGAGTCTGATAACACGGTGTATTTGCAGTATCAGAATGTTACAGTAAACTCACACAAAAGTCCGTTTTCTCCTCACACTTGAAAGTAACTTTTCTATTAACTTGCTCTGCAGTTGCTTCAGACTATGCATGTGGAAAACCAGTAGTGCTGGAGAGGGGCAATCTTTTTTAAAACATAGATCAAAAGCAGAAAAATTCTTGATTTCCTACCATTCCTTCTACTTGGTTATTTGAAAATAAAAAAAGATGACAAAATGTTTTTCTCTGTATCTTGCACATGAAAGAAAAATTACTTTCAGCTTTGAAAATTTGTCATTATAAAATACATTTTTAAGATGACAGATATATTTTATTCGGGGTTTTTTTGTTTGTTTTTTTTTATTCAAATATGCATCAGACTGGAATGTGGGGTGTGGGTGGTAAATAGCATTTATTCCTACCAGTGGAATAGTAACTTGATGTTCGTTGATTTACCAACCTTAAGTTGTTTACATATAGGAAAACATAATTTCTGTGCTAGTTTTATCTGTGATGTAATTGTGACATTTGAAACAGCAAAGATTGAGACAGGTTCTAATAATCTTAAAATATCCCTGTTCACTATATTTTTGCAAGCTGAATAAATGGATGGTTTTTTTGTTACCGAATGCTTCATTATACTTTAACTAGGGAAGCATAGCTAGGAAGGCAAAGACATCTTTTATACTTCTTGCCCAAATGTTTGTAGAAAACTGACCATCAGAATGTGTTGACAGTTTTTATTTTTTCTACATAAAAATAGTAATCTATTTGTATTAGAAGTTTAAAGTTTTGGAGTATCTGTACTGAACTGTGTGAAATTACAAACTTTGACTTGGTTTCTTTTGGTTGATCAGTTTGTGTTAGGGATGCTTTGAAAACATTTATACTTTAACTGGTAATGTTTCTGCTTTGTGCCATGCATGAATGACTCCACTACAGTATAAAATCAGCAGGAGCATTGAAAACCAACAACCAACACCCATGTGTAATGAGACATCAGTTTTGGAAAACTAAGGATGTTTTAGAAAAATTAAAGACTATAGTTGCTGAAGTAAGTAAACGGTTAACATAAGGTGATCTTAAGTAAGCTATCTCGGACCCAATAATAACAAAATACGCATGTTCAATAGCCTTTTGCCAATTAGCATCCAAAGTGGAGAAGAGGAGGTGACAGGGATATGAATATGCATTTGTACTTTGGGTATTCAACACTTTTGTGAATAAAAGGCTTTGTACTTACCTGTGAACTTTACAATGCATATTAGGGAATTATTCCATGCACTGTCCGGCCATAAT
Source organism: Anthoscopus minutus (assembly GCA_013399455.1). Classification (NCBI taxonomy): domain Eukaryota; kingdom Metazoa; phylum Chordata; class Aves; order Passeriformes; family Paridae; genus Anthoscopus; species Anthoscopus minutus. The sequence goes on along the minus strand of VWYI01022115.1, from coordinate 19,586 downwards.
AAACATACACTTTCTAACTTCAACTGTTAGAAAGTCTTTTGTCCATCCCAGTTGAATAGCAATATTCGTATTTTTTCAGTAAGATCTATTGTAAATATTAAAAAAGGAACTTGTCTTATGATCAAGCTGGTTTAGAGTTGTGAAGCTAAGTCTTTGATTCTTATGATACTCCTAGCAATTCAGCCTTTCTGCTTTTAAAATTATCGGAATGAAATTATAAATACATTATTTAAAACTTCAGTCGTGCCATGAAGTGGCCGGATTTAATCTGTGGAAACGCCTGCACTACTGCACCGTCAGAGCTCCTCCGTTAATGCTTTTTATAGAAATTCTGTTTCCAGGTCTGAAAAGTTTCCTTTATTCTGTGCTGTTTACTACGATGGGAAAAAAATAAAATGTAAATCTTCCTTTTTCCCCGAGAACTGGTCGGAGCTGTGGCGTCTGCTGTTTCAGACACCGCTGCGCCCAAAATCTTGTCATTGTGAAGGAAACAGTGAAGCCGTAGAATTAGTTTTTGGGCATACGTCATCAACAGAATTGGTTACTTAGTGCCCAGCTGGTTTCTAATCGCTATTACAGCTTCTGCCTGCATGTGCTGCGGGACTACACAATGAACCTGCCCATAGTCCGGAGATACCTCTGCCCTGCCCGGGCGTGGGCGCCGCGGCGCCCTCAGCTCCCCGCGCTCCTTCTGGCACCGCCCTCGCTGCTGTCCCAGGGTGCCGCGCGCCCCTCGCGCTGCTGTCCCAGGGTGCCGCGCGCCCCTCGCGCTGCTGTCCCAGGGTGCCGCGCGCCCCTCGCGCTGCTGTCCCAGGGTGCCGCGCGCCCCTCGCGCTGCTGTCCCAGGGTGCCGCGCGCCCCTCGCGCTGCTGTCCCAGGGTGCCGCGCGCCCCTCGCGCTGCTGTCCCAGGGTGCCNGCGGCGGCGGCGGCCTTGCTAGGGAGGGCCGCTTGCCTGGGCCTGGTCACGGCCGCGGGTGGTCGGCGGCTCCTCCGGTGCGGGACTGGGGCGCGGCTGCGTGAGCGGGGCACGGGGACCCTCCTCGACACTTCCGTTGTGGGCAGGGCCGGTGGCGGGGCGGAGCAGTGCCTGTCTCGGGGGATCAGTTCGGATCAACGCCCGAAGCGGCCCCTCACCGCTTACATTCGTTTTGTGATGGACAACCGTCCGGCTTTTAGGGAAAAAAACCCAGGTACGAGGTTTGAAGGGGGAGGGGCCTGCGGTTGTCGTTTGGGCGCCAGGGCTCCGATACCGTCGCCCCCCAAAGCGAGGCCATGGCCTGCGCCCCCCAGAGCGGAGTGAGTCAGGAAGTCGGAACAGCCCATCTCTCTCTAAAACCGAGCTTCGGGAACCATTTAAAGTCGTGATGTCAGGGACCCAACCCGTCTGTTTATCCATACCATTCCCCAACTGAATCTAGCATGGCCAAACTCATTGCCTGAAAGTGCCTGCTTGGTCTTCCGTGCCTCATAAGTCAAAAAAAATGAACATGTGTGTGTCACTTTAAAAATGCTTGATGAACTATCTCACCTAGATAATATATATTAACAATGATTTATGATTTGCAATTGGTTTTGGACTCTTATGTATTCGAAGCACATTTTTGCTGATATTATGAGGCGTGTATGGTTTTATATTGAGGCTTAGTAATTGAAAAATTGCTGGTACTGGATTACATCACTGTATATGGGAGAAAAAGTAAGTATTTAGAGGAAAATGATTTTCTGTGAATATGTTTGATTTACTATCAAAAGCTTCACTTATAGGCAATGCAGTGATCTTGCCAGAGAGCTGCAGAATAGAAAGATATGCTGGTTTTCAAATACTGTTGAAGGTTAAAATGTTTAAAGAACTATGGCCATATTGGGCAGATTCTGAGGAATATTTAAGTAGGGAAAACCATTTGTCACCCAGCTCACCAGTTCAACAGTTCCACACTATAATAGGTTGATGACTGAACTGTCAGAGTATATTGTAGTTACATACCATACCAGTGTTTTCCACGTTTCTAAAATTTGAATAATCTGCCAATAAACATACTGAATCTTATATAAAAACTGAGAATTTGGGGCTTTCTATTTCCAGGAGAGGCAGTGGTCAAAAATAACCCAATGGATTATTCTCTTTTATCAGTGGTCAAAGCATCATGTTTTCAAAGGTTTTAAGGTTGATCTACTTGCACTAAAACCTTCCAGTTGCCTTGTTTTTCCAGAATTCTGAAAGTCAGGTCGCTGAGAAGAGCTTAGTTATGCTTTTCCACCATTGAGGTGGCTGAGCTTCACATCTGAGGGGGGAGAAGAAGCTCATCTGTTTTTTCTTTTATTGTGAAGTAGAGGGGGAGCCTGGAAAGGATTTTTCAAGAAAAGAAAACCTTACATCCTCTGTACCACATTTGGGTTTGTTTGCTTGGGGCTTTTTGTGGTTGGTTGGTTTTTATTTACTTCCCCTTTACAAATTCAAGTCTGGCTGGAAGACTCATCAGATCACCCTAGTGTGAGAGCCAGAGGCAAAGACGGTCAGCCAAAAAACAAAGTAGACTAAAGTCACTAATTTTGTTTGTTTGAGACGGAAATTACTTTTTGAAGTTCATTTGAATAACATTGTAAGTAAAGGATAATAAAATCAAAGTTATATGTGCTATATCAAGTGGATGAAGTCAAATTACACTTGAATGAAGAATTCAGCAGACTCTTTTTGCTAAAAAACTCAGAACTGGAAATTTTACTTTTGATTTCTTCCCTGCTCTCCCCTCCAAATTTAGACCTCTCACATTGTATAGAAAAGGATCCAGCGCAAAAGACAAGAAATATTAAATTGTTGTGGAGTAATAATAGCTGCATTGAAATAGTGCTTTAGCTTATAACTGCGTGTTGTGTTCCAGATGAGCAATGATTCTTCCCCATCTCCCAAATATTGTAACTGGCAGTGAGTTAGTTTTCTGAAAGGATGAAGATGCGTTTCTACGGGAAGATGATACCTGTAACAACTTTCCATGGGAAAAATTGAAGAAGCTTACTAAAGATACAATGTTGATCTTTTTTTCTGGGCTTTCTCATTTTAATGTACAGAAGCAAGCAACCTGGAACTGATTAAAAAATTAGCAGGTGCATGGAAGGAGTTACCAGCATCACAGAAGCAGGTATGGTTGTATCCTTTCCCTGAGTACTTTGAACTCTACATGCGGTGTATTTGGTTTGGTGTCTTGTGGGTTTTTTTATTTTGTCTGCTGCGTTGTTTTGGTTTGTTTGTTTGTTTTTAAATGGCTTGAAAAAGCAAGTGTATGCAAAAGTCCAGACATCAAAACAGTTGGGAGAATTGAGGGCTTTGAATAACTCAAGGGAACTGTGGTGGGGTGACCCTGGCTGCATGCCAGGAGCCCACCAAAACCACTCTCAGCTGCTCTCCTCAGCTGGGCAGGGGAGAGAAAATAAAGCAAAACATTTGTGAGTTGGAATAAAGCAGGGAGAGGTCCCTCAGCAGTTACTGTCAGGGCAGAACAAACTTCACTTGAGGAAATCAGTTTATTACCAATCAAATCAGAGTAGGATAATGAGAAATAAAAACTCATATCCTGTGATACCTTTCCCCCTACTTTCCCCTCTTCTGAGGCTCAACATCACTCCCAGTTTCTCTGCTTTCTCCTGAAAGCAGTGCAGGAGCACAGGGAATGGGAGCTGAGGTCAGTCCATCATGTGTTGGACTGACCTAAGTTGCTCCTTCCTGTTTAGTGGGAGAAATTGGCGTCCCTCCCCCAGGGGACAATCCTCCATGAATTGCTCACAACGTGAGTCTTTCCCCATGGGCTGCAGTTCTTCAGGAACTGCTCCAGTATGTGTCCCTTTCCATGGGCTGCTGTCCTTCAGCAACAGGCTGCTCTGTTGTGGATCCCCTGCAGCATCATAGCCTGTTCTATGCATCCCTCTGCTCCAGCATAGTCTCCTCCATGGGCTGCAGGTGGATCTCTGCTCCCCCATGGGCTGTAGGGGCACAGCTGCCTCACCATGGACTGCACCCCGGGCTAAAGGGGAACCTAAACTCTGGTGCTTGGAGCATCTCCTTCCCTGACCTTAGGATCAGTAGAAATGTTCTTCTGACATGGTCTCCCTCCTTTCTCTGGCTGAAGTTGTGTAGTTTTCTTTTTCACTTTCTTACCTCTTTATCTTTGAAGTGCCACCACCATCACCAGTGGCCTATAGTGGGTGCCTCTTGCAGCTGACTGGCCTTGGCTCCACCAGGCATGGCAGTTTCTCATAAAAACCATCCTGGTACCCCCTTTGCCACCAAAATCTGGCCATGCAAACCCAATACAGGAAGATACTTTGCTTCTTGTACTTGCACTTGTACATGACCTTGGCTTTAACAGTCTTAATCTGTTGCTAGAGAAATGCTCTTGCTCCATCTTGCTGTGTGGCTGCAAACCAGCTCTTTCTCCTTTTTGAATGGTGATACTGCATTACATGTATAACAAAAGTTTGGTAAAGTTGTTCTGTCTCATGTATAAGATAGGTGAAATCTCAGTTAATTTTGATGGAAGGACCAACTTCTTTTGCCTCATGTAAATTTCTTTAAGAGTCATCAAATTAAATCATAAGTAGCAAAGGTTCTCTGAGTGGCAGTTTCAAGGGATAATGTAAAGCAGCTCTAGGACTTGCTGATCATTGCTGAATTTAAATGCCATTTATAGCAAAGTAATGATTTTTCTTCCATGACTGCAGTTGGCAGTTAGGGGCAGTTAGGAGCTAAATTCCGTTTTCTAAAGGAAATACCTTTGTTCAATAGAATTGAGGTTCTTTCACATCCCTTCTGGACCTCTCACTCTATGTACCTTTCATTTTGTGTCTCTGAAATGTAGGACAGGGAATCAAACAGGAAAATCTGATGCTCTGGTGTAGGTTTTTCAGTCTGTAATTTTCTGCTCATAGGACAGAAGTGTTAGCTTTAATGGTTAAGTGGTTTTGACTGAAAACATCTTGCTTAAGTCTGATGTTGTGGTGGTTTGTGCTGTAGGCTTATGAGGAAGCAAGAAAGGCAGACTGGAAAAGATATGGAGAGCAGATGGCCGCTTTTAAAGCCCAACTGAGTCCAGCTCAGGCTGCAGCTTTGAAAGAGGAAAGAAGAAAACAATTGGCAAGGAGAAGATCAGTCAGAGCAAAAAGAGTAAGTATTTTGAGGTTCGGGTTTCTTTTCTCTCAAGGAACCTGAAGTCTGTTTGTCTAGTATACAAAGCAGAGTTGAAGCATGTTTTAGAAATACAAAAGTAATTCAGAATAAAAGAAAACATAACAAACACAACCCCCCCCACCCCCCAAAATGCCATGGACTAAAATAATTACTGGTGTTAGCTGCTATCTTAGTGGCTTTCCTGTGCATGAGGACCACAGGACTAGCATGGATCTTTGTGCTTAGAGATAGCCAGAGAAAGGATAGGTGCTGCAAGACATTTGGACCAGCAACACTTTCTTTGGATAGGAAGACATCCTGAAATGGCTTTTCACAGACACCTTGTATCTATTATCTCATTAGGCCACAAGGTAGCATCTCTTTGAAGTAACTTTCTTTCCTTCCTTTTTTGGGCTCTGCCATTGTATAGCTGCTGCTGTGACATCTGTTTATGTCCTTTACTAATATATTCATAAGGACCACCTTCCCTAGTCCTTTTTGCCTGGTTTGTGTATAAATCCTTAGAGACAGAACCATCTGTAATGGTACAATATTATGGTTTGTCTGGAAAAATCAAAGTATTGCTTATTTATTTCTGTGAATTAAACTGTGACATTGCCCTACTTGGGAAAAACAAAGTAAATTTGGTTTAAAAGACCCCTACTTAGAGGATGTTTTTCATCTTAATGATTCTACTGATCTTTTTTAGAGTATGGCACTACAAGGAATTCAGTTGGCATATCTAATACCTAGGCAGATGTTAATTTACAGCATCTAGGCTCCTGTGGGAATGTCAGGAAGGGAGAAAACAGGAAGTATAATTGCATCTATAACTTGCTGTACTTTTATTCTCTAGCCATCATCCCTGTAGGCAAAGCATTCTGATAGCAGAAACACGGGTCCTTTCCACCTTTTCAGCTCTAACAGATGTCTTCCCTCTTCTCTGCACACAAGCAGTATTTCACTCCAGAAACTGAAGCTTTACTGAAAAATAATAGAAAACTTGTCATCGTGACTTTCCTAGAGTTGAATGTCCAGAGTAGCACTGTTGGCTTCTAGAATACTTACCTGAAGTAAAAATCAGTTTTAAATGCTTTCACAGCAACTTTCAAAAACTCAAGTTGTTAGTATTTTGTAGTTTAATATTAGTCTTGAAAAACACTAAGAGCATCTTGGCATATGGTCCAGTTTACACAATAAAACACCAAAGAAAGAGTCTGTGTTTGGTTTTTGCATAAAACATAAAGGTAAATTAAAAAATTTAGTTTTGGAACAAATGCATGCTTGGTAGATGGAATAACTTCCCTTGTTGTTTTTTAAAGGAATTGAATCTGCTTGGGAAACCTAAAAGAGCTCGTAGCGGCTTTAATATATTCCTGTCAGAAAATTTTCAAGAAAGTGAGGGAATTTCACCTGTGGTAAGCCAGGAAAGATTTTTCTAAAATATATCCATTGTATTCAGAAAAATCTAGTTTAGTTTCTGTCATTTTCAAAGTTCACTATTGTTCAGTAGTTCACTATCTGGATGCTGCATTGCTTAGGTTATTTTTTTTAATCTGTGGCAATCTGGCTGTACTGGTAGCATGGCTTGTATAAAGTGCTGTTTGGGTATACAGACTTAAAATGGTTTTTTTGCACTTCAGTGTTACAGACTTTCTCTTCCTTTTGTAGGAAAAGAATTATTCTTCCCTTAGTTTTGATGTAGAAATTCAGTTTTTCAAGGACTTGTGGTGGTGTGCTCCTGTTCTGGCAGCAGCAGTTTGTTGTACCTCCTGTAGTTCAGTTCGTGTTACCAAAATACAAGATTCCCTCAGCAAATTCACAAGTTCTGCACTAAACTGTGATTTGGGGTGGTGTAAATTACACTGGTGGATTATAGCACCTCAAGTGCTGGAGACCCACCCTGTGTGCCTCATGTGTTCCTTACCCTACACATTTAGTCAGTAAATTGGGATGGTGGATATAGTTTGTTCCTCAGTTTTCCATGTACAGGGCAGATTTCTCCAGTCAGCTGAGGTTCGTGCTGTAAATGTGGCCTAAATAATGCCCAAAAGCTTGTTTTGAACTATACAGTTTATTATTAAAAGGGTAAATAAGGGGAAGCAAACTATTGTGACTTCGTGCTTTTTTGCACTGGTTTATGCTTGTCTTTCACTAGTGCGGTATTCATCTGTACCGCTCTGAAGTCAGTCTGTTCTTAAAATAACTCTCATGTATTGCATATTCTGTATCCCCTAGGCAAAGCTGAAGAAACTCTTTGATACATGGAAGAAAATGTCTACTTCCCAAAAGCAGGTACGTCAGAGGATTTGAATGAGGTTCTGATCTAATCAGAATTAAAAACTTGAGTCAAAATTGATATATTCATACAACATCTTGAACTCAGTTGCTCAGAATATAATATTGAGAAAAATACTCCAAGATTTTCATGCATCTTGAAAAAGATTGTCATAACCTTATTCCAGTAGTGACTATTTAATTAAATAGTGCTGTTGAAATGTGAGTCAGTGGGATAGGACAGAAGTTTAGTGTGCCTTAAAATGGATGCTAAGCAACATCTAGAGAAGAAGGTTGAATAATATGCAACAATTTGATTTTTTTCCAATAATCCATAATATATTTAAACACCAGCATAAGAATTTGCTGCTCATGGAAGGACTTGTGACAAGGGAAAATAACAGAAATCTACAGGTGATATGCACAGGGTAATTTATTAACTTTGGTTGTCTGGGGGATAAATTTCTGTCAGCTTTCTCAGTGTATTGAACTACGAACCTGTATATGAGCAAATCAAAAGGAGAGGTGGGTGTACTGAAAGTTAGACTAAACTTTGTCATTTTCAGATATTCTGTACCCTACTCTTCTTCCTCCTGAATGCCCTTCCTCCAGGTGGTTTTTAATGTGTACTTAGGACGGACCGTAGGTTCATATTCTTACTGTAGAAGAATAGTTTGAAATTATTATACAGCAGTATCTATTCCTGTGCCTCATGTAATCTAGCTGTCTCAAACTGTTGCTCAAATAAAAAACCTTAACTGTTAGTAGCAGTACTGAATAAATTTCCTCTTTGGGAATGGCTAGCTGTTGACATAACTGTGATTTAGTACTAAAGATTTGTATTTTTCTGCAAGTTTGAGGTGTGTTGTTGTTGGTTTTGGGGTTTTTTTCCCAATTAGCTGGGGGTGAAAGCAAATGCCTGGGCTGTTCACTGCACAGGTATTGTTCTAAGTCACCTTTGTGTTGTGGCAGTTTTCCAGAAAAAGCCCCTTCTGTAACTCCTTGATACCCTATTTTCTTTCAGCCCTACTTGCAGCTTGCTGAAGACGATAAGGTTCGGTATGAGAATGAAATGAAATCATGGGAAGCAAAAATGATTGCACTTGGACGTGAAGACCTGGTGCGTTCCAAAAAGCAAAGGCTAAAAAAGAAACCTGCTGAAACTGCAAAGAAAGCTGAAACAGCCAAAGCTTCCTCAGGTGGAAACAAGGCAAAATTAAAAAAATCTGAAGAATAAAAAAATCCCCTTTGGTTTTCCTATTTCTATCCTCTGGTGTTAATGCTGCATTAGCACTGAAATTTGGAGAACCCGTGAAGGGCCCTTTGGAAAGGTGATCAGGTAAGAGAGGAGTTACTGTCTCAGAACTGACTGAAGTAATCAGTGCAGGTGTAGCCTGAACTGTAGAATAGCAGTTAATTAATCAAGCTGTGAATACTGATACCCACTGACATCAGCAGAGCTCTCCAGTAATGATAGATAATATCCAGCTTTTATAAAGTATTTTTTAATGAAAAAAAAATTGTTTCTTTGTGAAATAATATTCTGCAAGGCTACCATCTAAATTCTGTAAATAAGAGCTAAAATCTGAGTTAACACTGCTGTGTTTTATTCCCTCCATGTTATTGCTAGTGAGATGTTCTACATTTCAACAACAGGCACAAGAAGTAGAAAATGCTAGCTTTTATTTTATGCATCTATCTTTTTGTACCTGTTAATCTTGGTATACCACTTAAATTGCATTTAAAAACCATATGAGTTTTGTATGAATGTACCCTTATTGGCCTTTTATTTCTTGGTTTTGTTTGGATACATACAAGCATTTTTGTGGTGATGTCACATTTGGGATGACCTAGAAGGAAAAGAAAAAATATAAGCTGTTTGGACTTTGAGTTCTGGTGTAATAAATAAATCTGGTTTCTTCTCTGGGGTCTCACCATCTTAGTTAAAGTCTCATAGGTATTTTGAGTAATCTATTTGTAGAAGGCAGGCCAACTTTTTAAATATTTGGTGCATATCATGTGTTCTGAGTGATCCACAAAATAATCATGGAATTCTAGAAAGGCTTGGGTTGGAAGGGTCCTTCATAATCACATGGTTCCCACATCCCTCCCATTGGAAGGGATGCCACTCACTAAATCATGTTGCTCAGGGCCCCATCCAACCTGGCCTTGGACACTGTCACCTAAAAAAGGGAATTTTCATCAAACCCTTTGTGTTTGGTCAGTCTGTCGATGTCCTGGGGTTGACTGCAGAAATAAATTGGAAGCAATTACAAACAAGCTGTGTTTGCCAGTGCCAACCAGCTGAAGTTAATCATTCAGTGCAGACAGAATCACAGAATATCCTGAGTTGGAGGACCCATCAGGATCATGAAGTCTAACTCCTGGCCCTGTACAGGACACCCCAGGAATCTCCTTTGTGCCTGAGAGTGTTGTCCAAACACTTCTTGAATACTGACAGGCTCGGTGCTGTGACCTCTGCACTGGGGAGCCTGTTCAGTGCCTAATGAGCTTTTGGGGTAAGAACCTTTTCCTGATATCTAACCTAATCTCCCTCACACAGCTACAGCCAGTTTCTCAGGCCTTGTTACTGGTCAAAAGAGTGAAGACATCAGTACCTGCCCCTCCAGTGCCCCTCAAGAGGATGTTGAAGACCTCAATTGAGGTCTCCCCTTCAATCTCCGGTTTTCCAGGCTGAACAAACCAAGTCACTCAGATGTTCTAAGGCCTGAGCATCAAGCCTTAGCCAGAGATGAAACCTGGGCATTTTGTGACTGACATCACTAGTATTATTTATTTACCTAGAAACAGATGACCAGATGCCTACGCCAGCTGTTTCACACCAAACCAGCTACTTTAGAAACTTTCACGTAACCTTGTGTAATTAATTGCAAGAAATGTATCATTTTAAGAAATTCTCGCAACTGACATGAATAGGCTTGTTTGTAGGATATTTTAGGGGAAACCCTCCCAGCCAAGGCCTGGGCTCTGGCTGAGCCCTGGCCCTTGCTGGATGAGAAGTGTGCCATCAGACCCAGATGCTTCTGCACTAAAAATATAATCAAGTCACTTCAGCTTGCTGATTTGGGCCTATAAAAGGTGGATCCACTTTCAGGGTGAATGCGGAGACCTTACCTGTGGATGGACAAACCATGCAAGATTTTCCCAGTTCCTGGAGAGGGTTCTCCAGATCCTTACTGCACAGTGGGGCTCCCTAGAAAATACAGACTCTGGATGATGGTGAACTATTTGGGCATTTGGTGATGTATCTTTCTTAATCACTATCCTTTCTCTCATATAGTAACGATTAGGTGAATTACTGTGGAGGCCCAAGGGCCTATGACAAAAATCCCTATATCCCAGTCTTGGAAAGGAGGCAAGTAACACCTTCCAAGGTTGGAGTGAGAGAAGGCCTCTCTCCCACAGATCTTCACAGTTACATGTTAATGTATTGTAAAGTTTATTCCCCCACTGATTTGCCAAGTTTATATCCCCCTGTTTAGCCCCCATTCACGTTATTTGTAAGTTTTCTAGAATATTCTCCCCTCAATCCCCATTGACCCCAGTTTGGCACTGCCCCATTATCTTATTGGTTCCCCTGATTCCTAACCACTCCCCTGCACCACTTTACCCTATCCCTATTAGCCCGTGACCCTCAGATCCCCCCACTTCTGTCCCATATTTACCCTGTGCCCTTAACCCAGTTCTCTGTTCTTGCCCTGAACTCATTTGAAGGTATTCCTGTCCCTGGACCACTGTTTCTGAATAAATAGCTTTCGGATACCCATCCTTCACCAAGTAATCAATTATTTTAGCAGTATGCTTCGGGGCCCAAAAGCACAGGTCATTCTGAAGGCTGTGCTTGCATGCTGCAACACTTTACCTTGCTTATTTTGCCTTGTTGCTAAAGCCAGGTGTGCTGTTTTATTCAATGTTCTGCCTTAATATTCATACTAATATAAGACCATTCTTTCCATTGGTGTCTGGGTCCTTTAAACCACCCCTGACAATTGGCAAAACAGCCTTTCCTCATGAGGCTTTCCATGCAGATCCTTCACTATCCTTGTGGCCCTCCTTTTGATGCTTTCTGATATTACTGTCTTTTTTTTTGTTCTGTGGTGCACAAAACTGCCCCCAGGACTTAAGGTGAGGCCACGCTAATGCAGAGCAGAACAGTACAATTAGCCTGTTGACTTATCATGAAAGTTACCCTGGAGGCTTCTCTGATGTCCCTTCCCACTATAGCTATGATTATACTGTTTTCTTTGAGGAATGGGAAAAGTGAAGTTACAGTTGATGCAATTTTATGTTTCCCTTGGTGCGGGAACCTTTCAGAACTTCTGTAGAACAAACCAATATGATTTAGCAGAAGCTGTCTATTGTTTACATTATGCACTTATTTATAGACTCTAAAGCTACCCGTTCACACAATGACGCACTACTTGATTGGTGTTCCTACTTTGTCCACAAGCTGTTTACATGTCCCTCAGGCCTCCTAATTGGTCAGGGTGCAGGTGTTGAGATGCCCACTGTTATCTGCTTCTTGTGGTCTTGTTTTCTCTGTTTCTCAGCTGCTTCTTTCTTATTTTAGAACAGTTTATGCCTCAGCAGCCTTGATGCATTCCAGAGAGTCTGATAAGACAGTGTGGCGGGTGCACACCATGGCCTAAAATGTTCAGATGCATTACTACACCTTGGTGTTTCTGTTCCCAAAGGGTGCATACAAATCTGTCCCTGGTGAACTCTAGCTAATACATGCCTTCCTTTTGTCTGAGCTATGCCTTTCAATATTTTCCCTAGATAATGAGTACATAATGTTATACAACACAATTAACGAACACAAAGCACAACAAGGCAGCAAATACATCTAAAATTCTTTGAGTTCAAGTTGTCGTGGTTTAGGAATCATACACTACAACTTAGTGTATCCACAAAAAAACGCACACTGCTCACTCCTCCCCCTTTTTCCTCCCCTGTGGTGGCTGGAGAGGACAACTGGAGGCACAAAAGGCAAATATCTTAGGTTGAAACAACAATGAGATAAGAAAACAAACAGTAATAGCAATAATATTAGTAACAGAAGTGTACAAAAGAGAGAGTGACTCACATGCAAAATGTTCACCAGAAAGTTTGACCAGATTGCAGCCATATTGCCCCTTCTGTTCCCTCCTTCGAAGAACTGGTGCCACCCAAATGGGTCCTTCAGGCTTGCAAGAGGCACTGTGCTTACTCAAACAGAAAGGAATCCCTTCTCCTCAGAAGAGACTCCCTTTCTCCTGCCCCTGGCAATGACAAGGGATGGTCTAGAATAACCTCTGAGTTCTGGCCATGCCTCTCTGGGCTACTGCAAAAAATTAACCCTGTCCTGGCTGGAACCAGTCCTGTACCTGAGAGCCAAGATGTTGACTACATTGGCTACATAAGACTGAGGGCAAAATCCTGTCTTGAAATGGACAATGCAGTACTTTTGCATGTGTGTTATCCTATCAGTTTCCATTTTATACTCTGGATTGACATAAAGCTGGCAGCTATTCTTCAGTACAGCTCATGTGCTGTCCTGTGCTGCTGACAGGCAGTCTAAGGCACATCAACTCTGTTTCACCATTTGTACTACTACTTGCATTTCTTCTTGTAGGCTACAATACTCTCTGAGCATTGTATTAATGGCTTTTTCTAAATTTAGTGACACATTCCTATTCACTCTTGCTAGTCCAGCAAGCCCTAACCACGGGATGAAAGCACTTACATGCAGATGAACTTAGTGCCAAACTCTACCAGAGTGCTGGAATGCCGAATATAGGTGGTTCTAACCTGTGCAGAGGTGGTATTGATGCACCTGAAGTGCACTTGTCATTCCTCATTAAGGGCAAATCTTTAAATACTCTTCTTCCACATATCCAGTATTACTCAGGTAGTTGTGTAAATTAGGGAATATAATCCTCAATATAATCTGAGTCATGGGTGTGCTTGTTTCAAAACTCAGTGGGAAAATTAAGGGTCATAAATCTTAACTACAACAGCATCCCAAAAAGATATGGTAAAAGCAGACTTAAAATCTATGTTAGCAAAAATTTTCTGTACCCAGATTAATAGGTCTTTAAGCCCTTGCTCAGGTACAGTACGAAAATTAGATCTTTCAGGGTTTGTAAGTGGGTATAAACATCTCTGTTCACTGGACATACTTGTCCTTCATTCCCCAGAGCTCACCTGTATTTTCTTCACAGGTCTTCTTCGTCGGGCTCCCTCCAGGTTCAATCCCACAAGCATGATTCCTTTTTCATGTCAACAGCAATTAAAACCAGATCCACCTTAGTTTCAGGCAACGTTTCTATTTATTCCACGGATTTAAATTCGTGCTCTGGAGCAGTCCCCGTGGCAGACAAAAAGTCTTCGAACCTCACACAGTGGGCACCAATTATTGGGATCAGATGGGACCAACAGAAAGATGTTACAAAAGGTGTTTTATTGCATAATCAGTCTCGTGGAAGGGTGAGATATTTAAGATTACATTCAACGCCATCACATCAGAAGCCATGTTAATTCTGGTTATAATGTCTTTTATAAATTTCTTAGCCAACCAACAAATTACACGAAGCTCACCAGCATCTTCATAAACCAATCATTAATTGCTTCGTCTCACACAATTCTACTGCAATGTGTCTTTTCTCATCCAATCATATAACACTACAAAAATTTACATTGCTACATCTTTAATTTCTTACTAATTCTATAACAGGTTTTATTGTTAAACTTAAAAAATTCTACTATCTTGCTTAACCTATTTATTAATTTATATGAGGCATATTTCTACTTGCTTAAAACATATTTATTCTTATAACTATAAGCTTAACTGTAAACTTCTATTCTTACTTCATGTCTGTGTAACTTTATTGTTCTAAAGCTCCAGGCCTTCTCTAAGGTCTCAGGTCAAACACTGTATCCATCTCTGTCTCTGAGCCTATATGCTCAAGGCCCTGAGAGCTCTCTGTGCCTGCATTTTTCACAGTGGGTGTGCTTGTTTTAGAACTCAGTGGGGAAATTAAGGCCACTTGAGCCACCCCCTTTCAATATTGCAGGAAAAGATACTGAGATATTATAAATTGGAATCACAGTTTGCTGAAGAAATTGCAATAAACACAACAATATTAATAAAACATTGTACAAAAGAGAGAATGGTTTACATACAAAAAGGATGGTAACTGAACAAACGAAAACATACCCCAAAGACAGCAGCCAACAGAAGGAGCTCATGTCTCTCTGTGTTGCCCAGGTTACACTGCAAAGGCTATTCCCAGGTGTTATCCTACTACTGGCCACCACATGGCCTCCCCAGAAAAAAAGGCAAGATGGTAGAGGACTCTTGCAGTGTCATTTCCCTCCCTCTAGCCCAGGAAATGAAATAAACTAAAAAAAACCCAGTGGAAATGAGGAACAGAACCTGCACTGTGCTGGGTGATGCAGTCCAGGTGGCTGCAATTGTGAAACAACTGTAAGATGGCTTGCAAAGTAGTGTCTCCCAGGCTGGACCACAGCTGTGATGGGTTCCAGGCAGGCTTTCCTCTCTGCTGCAGCAGTGGGGTTGGTGGTGCTGGCAGGCTCTCCCGGTTGGTAGTGGCAGCCAACAGTTGCTGAGCATCAGCTCCTGGACTGAACTGTAACCATGGTGGGGTTCCAGGCAGGCTTTCTCTCTGCTGCAGTAGTAGTGGTGGAGTTCCAGGAGCTTCTCTCTCCCTGCAACAGCAGTGTCTGAGGAGCTGACCAGGAGAGTGCCAACCCTTCTTCTGGACTCTCGCTTTCCCTTCTGAAATCACACCCCCCCCTCCCCCCCCAGTGGTTATGTGGATGGTATCATATATTCAGCCCTGAAGATCCATGGACTTGCTTTGTAACCATAACTTTATCCTCTCATCCATAATATGGCCAGATATGTACCTCTCAACATGTATCATATTCTTGCCTTGCCTTGCCTACCCATCCATTGCCTCACATTGCCTTTATGCATTCCTTGCCTGTCCCTTTTTTGTCAGGCCTTGCCTTTCCTTGTCCTGCCTGTCCCTGCCTGGCTTACCCATCATTTGATTTACCTTCCTATGCTCAGCCTTACCTACTTCTGGGCCTTTTCTCACCTAACACTCCAGTTGCTTTCCCCTCACTGCCCTTGCCTTCCATACCTTTACTTGCCTACAACTTCCTACAATTGATTTGCATTGCCTTGTCTACATGGAAGGCAAGGCAAAGCAAAGGAGTGGCAAGCAAGACAAACCAAAGCAAGGGAGTGATAGGCAGGGCAAGGGAGAGGTGGGCAAGGGAAGGCAAAACAAGTGTAGGCTAGGAAAAACTAGGCAAGGTACTGAAGGCAAGGCAAGACCAAGTGACTCAGGATGCCTTCCATGTGAAAGCATGGGATGTTGTGCCAGTGTTGTTGGAGCAGGTAAGGTACCATGGGGAGGTATAGTCCAGCAAGATGTTTCTGTTCTGGCCCCTTCGGTGTAGGAGCAACAGTTAGACATACTTGATAATGGAAGTGGTATGTAACCTTCTCTTGGTAGTCTGAAGAATGGCAGTGTTTTTTCATGGGAAGGAAAGAGTGTATGCCCAGTGGTGGAGGTGCAGATAAGAAGCTACCTCGTGGAGGTCAAGGGCAGCAGTAACTTTCTGTCCTGGCCTATTTGGTATGGAAGCTCTGGCTCAGTTTGTACAATTATGGAGTCAGTTTTCATCTTTGGAAGGTGAAATCTGGAAGATTCAATTTGGCATGTGGTTTGCACTTGTCAGAGGTGGTCTGAAATTCTGGCAGTACACATCTTTTGGACAAGGTGAGCAGCTATGCTGAGTCTTGGTGTGTGCCTGATCTAGTGCCCTGGGTAGGTAATAACCACCAGCAGTGTTTGCTCACCTTTACATGGGATCAGTCTCTGGATGTTTTGTATTTTGGAGGAGGCAATTCCATTTCAAGATGGGCTTGTAGTTCCCATCTTTGGCAAAGAAAATAATTTTGGATGTGCACATTGGGTAGTAATTTTAGTAAAATAATTAGTAGTAAAATAGTAAATTTACTGTTTTTTCCTAATAGGCAATTCCATCGGTTAGAGCTATTGAAATGCTACAGTGGAAATACAAAAGCGAGGCTACTGAGCTTTTTGTCCTGGTACCTTTAGTGTTTGGACAATCTCTGGTGACATTCCATTTTGATCCTGACTTTGTGTGACTGAAAAAATAGGATACAATAGAGAGCTCAGAAGGAAAGTTGCGATAGCAGGCGATGTGCTAGCAGTTCAATGAGTGCTGTTGAACTTGCAGGCACTTGTTGAACTGCTTCCTAAGGTAGCACTTTTGCAAGCTCTGCATTTTGCAACTTGGCAGTTTGGAACTGGGTTAATCTGGGGTTTTTGGAACTTGGTATTCTGGTATTTTGACACTGGGTTACTTTGGTACTCTAGAACTTGCCATTCTGGAATTTTGAAAGTGGATTGCTGTTGTATTGTACCGCTCACATAGCCCCCTCCCCCCAAGACCATGGTGATGGGTTTACCTGGGATATCTCCTCCCTTCACCCCTCCCTTCAGGTGTGTCATTGGCCATGACCTCTCCCCGCCCCCCTCTCCCTGGGTTTATCCCAGGGGGCCTGGACTCCTGAACTCTTTCTCTCTCCCTTTTTTCCTGTGGGACGCCATGTGAGTTGTTCTACAATAAACTGTGGGACTTTTAGTCCTGAGGAAGAGAGCACTTTTTGTCTTTTGCCTTCATCCCTGTTGGGGTTGTTAAAACCTGGGGTCCCGAGCTAGGCGGAACTGGACCCTGGGTTCTCCCAAGAGGGAAACCCCCCCCAACAGGTTACTTTGGTATTTTGGAATTTGGTATTTTTAAACTGGAGTACTTTGGTATTTCTGATATTGTTGTTCTGGTAATATGAAATAGGGTTGCTTTGTATTTCTGAACTTGGTGTTCTACTAGTTTGAAAATGGGATACTTAGGTGATTTTACTGAGACTTGGGACTTGGTATTCTACTGTTTTGAAACTAGGTTACTTTCGTATTTTGACATTGTTGTTACGGTATTTTGAAACTGGGTTACTTTCGTATATTTGAACTTGGTAATTTGAAACTGGTTTACATTGGTATTTCTGAACTTGTTTTTCTTGTGTTTTGAAGTTAGGTAACTTGTGGGCAATCGGGGACAAGCGATCGGAAGATCTTGAGATGTGTGGAACAGATAGAATCCTTCCCTCTCATTAAAAGTTGTTTAAACCCCACAGTTATTCAGTACCACCCAACCCACAGCGCAAGGAGACGGAAGTGATGCCACAACCCAAGTTATAAAACCCCCAGCTATTACCCTAATAAACGCCACTTGCCATGCATCACATTGGTGTTCGCGAGCTAATGGACCGAGTGGCCTGGGGATGGCCGCTGTGCCATTCCTGAACCAGATTGTCACGCCTCAAGAAGGCAACAAGTGGTGCCGAAACCTGGAAAGTTACGCGGGGATCGGGAATTGCCTGGATGGGTGAATGGCGGCTGGAGTGGCTGGACCAGCCCGGCGGGCAGGACGCTCCCGGACCAGCGAGGAGGATGGAAGCCCTCGCGAAGGTTGTGTCTCAGATTCATAAGCAGTGGGGTATAGATTGCAAACCCAAAGATTTTACTCTCGCTGTTGCAAGAATTTTAGAGATTGGGGTCATTGATCGTACGGTGGATATACTTCACCCTGAAACATGGGATAGATGCACCAAAGCTCTTGCTGAGGAAACCATGTCCTCAGGGTCAGGGAAAAATCTTAAGTTGTGGGGAAAAGTTGTGCAGGCTTTGCAAAAAGCTCTACAAGAGCAAGAAACTTGGAAAGCTGCACAGTAATGTTTGCTGGCCACACACCCCTGGGCATTGGCTCAGCCGCACAAACTGAGAACTGAGCTGCTTTTGCAGCCCCCGAATCCGGATTCACCCACAGGGGTGCGGGAACAGGTACTATCGTTCTGGGAAGCGCTGGCAGATGAAGCCAGGAGTGCTGCTACTAAAGCAGAAACTGAAACGGCTCAAGAGAGCCCTCCACCCTATGCTTCTCAAAACAGCGTGGTGTCACAAGATGGGGGGGGAGTGTGAACGTGATTGGCGAGAATAATAAAGATCTGCCAGATACTGCAAATGTGCGAGAACGGGATATGGGGGGAATACAGGAGGGGGCCATGAGACCAATCAGAGCGTGTGTCTGAAAGTATGCCATTATAAGGCAAAACCTCCCCTAGCAGGAGGCGTGGAGAGCCTAGGGGGAGGGAGCAGCCCACCCCCAAAAGGAAGGGTCAGGGTCGGAGCCTGACAAAAAGGTACCGGAGCCCAGAAACATCCAGTCAGTCAACTTTTGGCTCTGACTCAGACGCCAGCTGGGATGAGTGGTTATACAGGCAGGCAGTGGTAGACTCTGACTCCGACAGAGAGGAAAGGAGGGCTGACAGGATCAAAACCTACTGTGTTTCTACCCAAGATAAAGGGAAGTTAGATAAGGAGCCAATTCTGCTAATGGACTGGAGGAAAATAAAAATAGCCTGTGCCGATTGGGCTCCATCAGATAAGATGGTATGCCCAGTACGATTGGGGGGGGCAGGTGGAAACCAGAGAATTTATTCACCAGTAAATCCCAAGGACATCCAAGCGATCGTTAAAGCAATCACAGATAGAGGGATCAATTCTGCCATGGTTTCCACCCTCATTGATGGTGTTTTAGGAGGGAATGATATGCTCCCATTTGATATCAAACAAACTTGTAGGTTGATTTTTGATGGAGCTGGAATGATTGTTTTTAAAGAAGAATGAGAGGAAAATTGTGCAAAGGAGCTAGCTTTGGTAACTGGAGCAGATCACCCATTACGTGGTTCTAGCCTGCAATGGTTAATGGGCTCAGACCCAACCATGATCACCCCCCAGGCGCAAGCCGAGGGTCTGTG
>VWYI01022114.1:0-127964 GCA_013399455.1 Anthoscopus minutus | reverse complement strand
CAAAGATGCCCAAATGTCTGTTTTCACTAGAAATAAAATATCACAGGATAGATGTCATTGAATCAAGACACAGCATAACGAGTCAGTGTGTAATAAACTGCTGTATCTGCCTCAGAAATATTTGTAGGACATTCTAAAACCACCTTCAGCAGCACAGTGTTGCAGTCAGGGGCTCTATGCATCAAACCCATGTTTATGCAGTAACCCATAAAGTTACACCTTTGGAAAGTCCTCAGCAAGGTGTAGTCCATGGCAACAAAATGATGGTTTTCATTTGTCAGGAGCAGTGTAAAACCCAAGCACTGTATTAAATAAAGAGGGAATGTATGAGAAGTCCTGCTGTTTTACCTTTCATTACATGGCAGTTCCACTGTAGTGGAATTTATGGACTTGGGGCTTTATAGAGTGTGCCTATGATTTCTTATTTTTTATTTCTATCTATTCAATCAATTGCTTTAATTTACTCTCTGTGCAGGCTGCTAGTTATTGTTTATAAGTTTTCAGTCCTTGCAAGCATTACAGGGCAATATTTGTCATAGGGAACAGCTACATCTGGCAGCACTTTTTGGGATCTTGTGCCTGTCTGTATGTGTATGCCCACTCAGCCACCATTCCTCAGAGATGAGGGATTATTTTTGACACTGTGCAAAAAAGAAGAATAGTGGTCAGAGGCCATTTTACATTTTTACAAATCTGGATATACTGTTCATAAGCATGGAGTAAATATTGAACATTACAAAGGTCCAGTTTAACCAATGTACAAATTGCAATGGATAGCAAATCTATAGGCAAAAAATCATTTAATGTCACTGCACAAATATAACCTGAGGTTTTGTCAAAAATGGTATCATAACAAAGAGCTAGCATTTCCTACTGTATTCCTTTAAAACCCAAGTTAGCTGGATAGCATTGCACAAATAGGGAAACCAAGCACACTGTGTCTCAGTTCCTTTTCTTCCTCTTGTTCCCTGCATTGGGAAATCAGTCACATCCTTTGCTCTCAGTGCATTTGGAAAAGTCAAAGGCAAGGCATGAGACAAAGGTTTCTGGGTGTGTTTCTCAGTGTGGACGCACTTTCTTGGTCTGAGCCTGTTAGATCTCCACTGCTCATACGTGTAAGAACCAGAATAAAACCAGGTATCCTGGATCTCTCTCTCCTGGCTTTAGACTGCCCAGAGGATGGTCACCTGCAACTCTCTCCTTCCATTTAATAAGTAAGGATAAAATCATGTACTCAAGAAGTGGGAAGACTGGAGGTTGAGGTCCCTCAAAGCCATCAGAAAAACAGCTTTTTCCATTTCCCTGGGAAATGTCAAGGCATGTCTAGAAATGTCTTGGGCAAGTTCTCTGACCATCAGGCTGTGATTCAGCTGGGATGTTTGGTTCTCCAGCTGAGGCCATGACCCCTGAAACAGGCATGGAAAAATGATTGAGCTGTAAAGAGAAGGTAAAATGAAGGAAGGAGCCCAGCTCCTTTGAGTTCTTTGCTGTCATTCTGCAGAGAGACAAAATACAAATATGTTCCAGAAATGAACAGCCTAATTAATGAATGATAGAGGCAAACACAGGAACAACTTCACCTTGCTCAGAAAGTCTTCAGATCTGGGAGAAGATGTATGGATATACATCTTAGGACAAATGGGCAGAAGGATATTTTCATATTTGTATTCTTTACCATGCTTTTCCCTGGACTTTGACACAAGACAAGGTGCTGGGTTATGTACACTCCGGGTCAGAATTGAAAGAGCTGTTCTAATGGACTCTCTTCTGCAGGGGAGGTTGGTCCAACTCCTAACTTTTAAATGCATTTTATGTTAAGTAGTTATGTACAGGAGGGAGTGGGGGAATGTCAAACAGCAGAAATAATCCTACAATCAAGATCAACCTCTAGTAAAAGCTGAAAATATGCACAAGACAAACAACTACGAATGAGAGGGGTCAGTTCATTCTCAGCACTGTAGGAAATCTTAGTGGTCTGGGTGTCCTATGAAATATGCCAGTACATGCCTTTTTGGCTGGCTGCAGTTGTGTGCACAGGGAACAGAGGACAACATTCATTTCACATAGACTGCTAAACAGCTGACATTTGATAATCACTTCATGTCACAGGTGACCCAAAGGTGAAGGTCTCCATATCTCATTACACAGCCCCTTAGCTGTCCAGTAATCCCAAGTACTTTTTTTCAGGCCTACACTTTTATGTGTGGAAAGAAAGCAATCATGTGCACTATTTCTCTCCCTCTGCCAGATCCTTCCTTCAGGATGGGAAGCCCCTCAGGCATTTCAGGACAGAGATACCATGTTTGGAAGGTTATTTTCATCAGCTTGGAAAGCTTGAAGCAAGCATCACTACTCCCAATCACACAGAGCTCTAATTGAAACCGTTCCCAGTAGCTCTGTATCTACATATACACATCCTGATTATGACAAAGCTCATGAATAATCACTAGTGTCAACTTGTTCCTCATTGTCACAAGTTCAGGAAAGCAATGGGGATCCAATAGTATCACCCGATCCCTCTGCAGGGCAAAGATGACAAAGTTCCCATTTTCTAAAAATAATTACATAGCCCAGTGTGAATTTGTGCAGCAAAGGACACCAGGATGACTCACAAGCACAGAGATTATGAAAATGTATTCATGCTGCAGCATTAGGATTAGGACAGAGTGAAGTTGTAAATATTCAGCTTCACTTCAGGTTTCACCTCAGATCTTCAAATTTCTGGCTAACCCCATTTGCAGAATTAACTCAGCACTGTTGTTTCCTTGAGCACACAAAAATACTCCTTTCTAAAATCTTTTAAATGTGATGCAGCAAATTTTTCTCCTTGAGGTTCTGTGCTCTCCCTCCCTTGTTAACATATGTGATTTTCAAAGGGGGAGAATATGTCAGGCAATTTCTCTTTTCTGACCCTATGAATCTAAAATGAGATGGTTTCATTGTCTTTCTTTATCCACACTGTAATTGCAGTTCCTGGTCTATTTCTAGAATGCACCTCTCTGGGGATCCATACACAATCACAGTATATTAGAATATTTCAATGCTTTTGTTTTCTTCATGGCTCTTGTAATGCTTTGTTTCATATTCCTAATCCTCATTGGCACATACAGGAGTACCTCCATGGAAGTCAATGAAATGTCATTTATTTTTTGCCTGCTGAGGGTTTGATCCAAGACCTTTAGCTTTATCTGTGTTGCACCACGGCTGAACAGTTTCCTGTACTCTTTGTTCTTTGGAAGAGCAAAAATACATATAGTTCTATATGTAAACTTTCTATCAGACAGTCATGTAAAACTGTGACTTATGACTGTTACTGTACAACATAAGGGGAGTATAAATGATGCTAAGATTATTTTTAATATCCTTAATTGACAAAACTAGTAAAAGGTATAGAGTGAAATTTTGTCTCAGGATAGGAATGAGATCAAGATCAGTAACATTCATGGTACTTTACAAGAAAACTGAGGTTCTTTCTGTTGATTACTTCAATCTTCCATATAAACGCTTTTCAAAGCATCAGCAGGTCACATTCAGATTAAAATCTGATCAAATATCATCTGTATGTTTTGAGAGAAATCCAGATTTTTTTTTCTGTTATCTGTAGAAATGAATGCTTTAGAGACATTTCTATAGCAATAAGCTTCTTACCTTGAAAATGACTTTTAGGGAAAATGGTGACATTACTTGCAAGGTAAAGCATTTTTTTCAAAATACAGGTATTTTTGCCTGCTCATTATACAGTTATGGGGTTTTTTTGTGGGTTTTTGGTTGATTGGTTGGTTTATAGAGAACCAAACTATTCTTAGTAGTGGTTCTCTATAAATGTCATCCTGTAATGCCTAAAACTGATATGCCATAGAAAAAAGCACATGTTCATAGATATGTACACACACACACACACATATATATATATGTATATTCAGAATTTTACTCTGGTCTCTTTCAATGATAGTAACTCTAAAATGAAATGCTTTAATTAAAATTCTTTTCCTTGACAGCTTTGATTTAAATGGCTACGCATTTCAAAGTGTCCTAGTGCTTCTATATACAATTTTCCAATAAATTGTTTCACCAAAATTTTAGATGAAGTGTGTTCAAGCTGCAGAAGAGGTAGCAGAAAATATGACTGGAATAATATAAAAACAATAAATTTTTGTCCCATGAAAACAGCCAGGCAGTGGAGCAGGCTGTCCAGAGAGGGTGTGAAATCCCTGTCTGTGGAGATTATGAAGATTCAACTGACCTCACAACTGCCCAGATTTTGGACAGGAGTTTGCACTGCAAACCTTCTGTGGTCCCTTCCATGCTAGGCTGTCCTACTACCCTCCAGTCCTTGGAAATGTGAATTATGTTGTAGAGCTACCAATCCCTTCCAGTGTAACCAAGGAGTTAATGTGGTACAGATCAAACTTTTTTCTATTTTTGGTCACACACTTAATGTTTCTTTACTAGAGTCACCAGTTGGAACTGCTTTAATGGGAGGGATATATTAATGACACTCTTCTGAGAAAAGCATAAACTCAAAGCAGTCACTACAAAGTCTTCTGGAAAAAAACTAACTACAACCTCCAATCCAAAAACTATGGCAGACTCATGAAATATCATTAAGAGATCATGAAGAGTGTGTTACTATGATCTATAACTTTTTTTTTTAAGGGTCAGAAAAAAAATGAGAATGTATATATCCCATTAGGGAAGAAAGAACAGACAGGCTCAAGAGTTACTGGCCTGGTACAGCCCTCATTAAATCATGTGCTTCATAACTATAGATCAATCTCTAGTAATGTACTCTTCCAAAGTCAGAATCACTACCAGGATTTTAATATTAAAACTCATGCATCATAAAGAAATACCACATTGTTATTATTTTCAGCTTCAAAAATTCCTGGGTATTTTGTGCTCTATCTTATATGGTACTTATAAAAACATCACATGAATACCTAGCAATTATTTAATATGATCTTAGTAACTGTCCAGGATGCTGCAGTTTAACGGGTTTGGCAACTTTATAATTTTTACAGGAGGCTGTGTGCAAAAAATTACAAAACAATAACCACTGAAATCTGTGTAACAGTTTTGTGTTACCCCACAATTATGGTTCTGTTGTGCTCACACACACACAAATTCTTCATGCCTCAAGGATTTGCAGGGCAGATCATCACAGTGATCTGAGTACCTACAAATGTATGGGACTACTACTGCAAATTTCAAAAGGAAGGAGAAATGGACACACTACTTCTGAGTTCAGCCTTCTAAACAGCCTTGCCTAAACTAGTTTTCTAGACTGCTCTCCTTCCACTGGCAGGAGATGTATAGGCACCTCTCAAGGCAGACTCACTGCATCCTTAAGGAGCATGAATCACTTCCTGCAGCAGCCATCATGTGCCCAGGTATTTAAATTCTGAAGCCAGATGCAGAGACATTTCTCATGATTTTGAGGGAAGGCATCTAAAATTAAAATGAATTTTAATTAATCTCCCATCTTTTTTTCTTAATATAATATAAAAAATAGTAATATTAAATTCTGAAATAACTCTCCTTTCATACACTTTCCCTTTTTTCTTATTCTTATGTGAAACTTCTTAAGAGCAGAAGTGAAATCTATTTCATTTTTTTCTGCCTAAATTTTGCAACTCTCTACAGTTTTAAATTTTCCAGAAGTATAATATTTTGAAATGTATTATTAGACTTTATTACAGTGCCCACAAGTACACCTGGAACATATAAATTTCCAAAAAGAATGAGGGAAGATAGAGAAAGAAGTGGGAGGGAAAGGTGAAGATTATTCCCATTGACAAAAATGATGAAATGCTACCCATTCCATTTTGATACACTGAGAAAAGGGAAGAGAATAAAGTTTAAAAGAAAAAAAAAGTTTAGCTTCATGCCTTATCACTTCACCTGAAACCCTGAATAAATGCTACTTATTTAGATACGTATTTCCAGTTTACAACCAGAACTGATGAATCAACTTTTTTTTCAATTTTTTAAAATTTACCAATTGTAGCTAGTATTAGATATTTGTAAGAATTTCCAAAGACAGTAAAGAATTTTCCTATCCAAATACCAGGCAATTCAAAGAGATGTGTGGGACCTTTGCTGGCCAAATACATGCCACTGACAGGCTGCCAGCAGACCTTTGGTGCAAAACTTATCACCCAGAAAAGACCAGGAGAGCAGACTCGGCTCATGCAGCTATTGACCTACAGCCAGCAGCTCGTGTGTTTGACAAGGTTCTCTACAGTGACATAAACCACAATCAGAGCATCTAGAAGTAGATATTTAGATTAAGGTGTTGGCCCCAGCATTAACAAGGTTGTGTTAAGATAAAATTCAAGTCGTCACCGCCATTTGCTTCTTTTAACAAGTCCTGTGTAATTCCCTTTATAATCAGGTGCTGAGCAGATAAAGTGGTGTTCAAAGCCACATAAGGTTAAAAATTAAAGGATAAATCTCTGAGAAAAGAACTGAGTATAATTGTATGAAATGTATAATGGGCTTTCTGCAATCCATTTAAGAAATTTTGAAGATTGGATAAACTAGGAAAATGACAATGTGGAGAACAATATATCATCTTAAGCACTGCAAGGTCCTCTTTTATCTTTGTCCCTGACATGTTTTGTCTTTTTTAGTTTAAAATCTGTGCTCTCTCCCACTTTTAAGCAAAGGCAAATGTTGATATTTACAGTGCAGGTTGTCCTCACAGAATGTAAAGGGCAACAGAGGTAAACCACTACCAGGACACAAATTCTTGAAAATTTCTTGGCTGCAGCATTAAATGTGTGTCTTACTCCTTGCACCTCAGTGCAGGCTGAATGTTCATCTGTGTACTGCTTATTGATCTTGTGCTCATAAACTGAACTAAAACCCTATATTATCACAGAACTTTGTCTTGCCTTTACTGTGACTGTAACACACGTTGCAAATTCCATGTATCTAAGATGCTTTAAGGCACTATAGTGATCAGGGGAATCATATAAACAAAACTCAGGAGTTGTAGAATTGAGAACATTCACAAAGAACTAAGCTTAAAAATACATTTTGGTCATCACAAAAAACCTCTTTGCATCATGTTGTGTCTTTCTCTGACTAAAGGTAATAAAAATTCAGAGCTGTTTATGTAAAGCACATTTCTAATACCATAGTCCACTGAGCTCCATAACACCATCTTCATCTGATTTCCCATGTTCCACATTTAGTAATCACCCAGTTTGTTCTGGTAGGTAATAGAAATAGTATTTATGGGTGAGAAAGGCTGCAAACAGCTCCTGTCCTTGAGAAGCCATTCACTGTACTTGTATTCCTCATACACTGCTCTGTCATATTCAAGAAGCTTCTAACAGGTACAATAGCTTCAATTGTAGCTTCAATTCCAGGGGTAAAAAGCTTTCCTTTTTCAAACAGAAAATACACTATACCTATGTATTACTGAATAACTTACAGAAAATATTTTGTTGAGCAGTTCTGGGTCATGAATGCACAGCCACATCCTCAGTATTGGACAAAGACATAAGAGATGCTTGAAGAATTGGGAAAATATGTTATAGGGATAGTTGCCTGTAGGATTTAAGTATAACAGTGGTTGGTACAGAGAAATAAATCAGATAATGGTTCCACAAGAGATTTTGTCTCTATCTCTGTGGCACCACTGTAAAGAGGCATT
Source organism: Anthoscopus minutus (assembly GCA_013399455.1). NCBI lineage: Eukaryota > Metazoa > Chordata > Aves > Passeriformes > Paridae > Anthoscopus > Anthoscopus minutus. The sequence continues at coordinate 120,301 of VWYI01022114.1, read as the reverse complement.
TAAAAATATTTGGCCTAGCAGGGTGCATCCTGCCATGGAATAAAATTGTTCAGTCAAGATCTCATATCTGTGAAAACCTTTCTCATTTTTTCCTCAATCCAGATATTTTGCTTGACATGTTGCTAAACCTTTATTTCCCTTGATTTGGGATGAAAGGAAATCAAACCTAGAAGGAGGAAGATATTGCTCAAGAATATAAGGAGACAGCATGGCAGAAAGAAGAAAGATGAATAGCAGCAAATTGAGTAGATAAATTGCAAGTCAAACATAGCTGATGAATCATGGTGTAAAAATATTTGTAACTTGATATCTATGAGAAAAGAGAGGCATTCCTCATTACCTCCTCTCTAGCACAGTGTTCAGATGTTGTCTTAGCAGTAGGCTGAATATTTTAAGGACATTTATGAGCTGGATCATATGCTCTTTATGCAAAAGATACATGAATAAGATATAATTGATCTACACATTCTTTTGAAAATGTGCTTTTCTTTCTGTTGTGCAGCCTCTGTTCCTCCTTTCCAATCAGACAAATCTCTTCTGTGACTGGTTAACTTTCAGTGGATAGAGGTCTGGATAAGTCTTGCTCTCTGCATACTGGCACATCAGAGAGAGGGTAATGCCAAAGCCCCAGAAAGTGTCTTGACTTTTCTTTTACAGGAATTCCTGCTATTAAATTAAGGTGCTTTGAGAAAATCCTAGGGCTGCAGACGCTTCTACAAATGGGAAAAAATCCCCAAAATACACCTCTTATTTCCATTGTACAAAACGAGACATCAGTATAGAAAATCAAATGACGTAAATTTGTTTCAAAAAAACATACCCTGATGGGGCACAGCCATTGCATCCCATCCAGTAGATCCATAGGTCTATCCAGAATCCTGGATAGAATCCTCAGAACACATAAGTGTGGGTTTTTGTTTGAAAATAAAATCAGAACTGAGTGTTTTGCGCTTCTAATATTACTGAAAACTCCTTTCAGAGAGCTACTTATAAAACAGACAAGGTCAGATAAGCCTAAAGCAAGCAGCTGAATACCCCAGCTGTGGAAATCCTGAAGCCATCCCTTATAGAGCAAGTTCCATTAAAATACAGATTATATCAGAGAATAGATGTAGTTTTGTACTTTAAAACCTCCCTATTGTACAAAAGGCATTAGGATTATATCAGTCTAGCTGGGGATTTTATGGCAATTTGGTTGATGGCAAATTATTAATGTAGAAGTGTGTGTTTTATCAAGAATATCACTTTGCTTTTGTCTGATTTTCATCATATGCCATATGTACAGCAGTTGATCAAAGGCTGTGAAGGCATTATCTCTTGCCTCACTTATCATTTCTGAGAAAAGATGAGAAGGAGGAGAAAGGAGGGACTGAAGACGATGATCAGAAATAGAAAAGTTTCAAAGTAGATCAAATGAGACTGTCCGTAATAGTTTCCCTTTAATGAAAGGAATCATTAATCAGCTGTAATGGTGACTAAGAGTGTTGATAAAACAGTAAATAAGCTGAAGAAGGCAGTCTCCAAGAATAAATGTATACTGCACTGCAGCAGACGTGCTTCTCATTAGTTTAACTCAAATGTCACTAGTTAATGGGGGAAGTGACTTAGCAACGTCCTACGTGTTAACACTGTGGTTTCTTCATCAGCCCCTCGAGGCACCTGACCAGCCTCTCTGTGCAACACAACAGCAGATAGGAATTTATGAGTGCTTTGCAGATCATCACCTAAGCCAAATTAAACAATAAAAAAGGCCCAAACTCAGAAAACCAGGCAAACAACCAAGCAACAAACTACCAAAAATCCCCAAGCAAAAAAACGGCCCATCTAAAAAAAGGGGTAGGGCATTACATGGAGCTCTGTTACTGCCTCTGCATGAAAAGTTACCTTGCTTGAAGCCCTGCCAGAAGGATTTACACTGCAGCACAGCTAGGGAGCAGCTGGGAGACAAGCAGATCCATAGCATCAATGGCAGTGGTGCAGTGCCTGCGTGAGTCACGGCTCCTATGCCTGGCACCAGACTGAAGCAGCACACACCAGGGTCACTCCCTGCCTGCAGCAACCTGTCCCTCCCCACTTTCCAGAACATGTGCACCTGGCTGACCTGGGTCCTCTCACCAAGGGAAGATTCTTGAGCCAGGGCTCTTTAAGCTGAGAAACTGGCTTAGCTTTTCAGCAGTTCCTTTGGGAAGTTCCTGCAATAACCTCTTACTCCCCTTCAGGGTGCCATACACATCTAATGATAGTAAAAGTGTTGTATCATCCTCCTCTGCTGTTTGCAGAGACATACCACAGAGCTGATAATAGCCTGTCCTGTGCCTCCTGTTGGGCCAGTGGAGTGGGCTGGAGCTGAAGCAGAGATACAGTAAGGGAGCAGAGTCAACATCTGGGAAAGTCCCTAAAGCAAGACCAGAAACTTGAAAGATTTTTTAAACTGTACCAAGTTTGCTGCCACCAAAGTCAAGAAACAGGAACAAGGGGAATTATCCTACAGCTGTTTTACATCTGTCTTCAATATCTGCAACATCAAAAAAGCTCATATTTACTGTTAAGAAAATTATCTTTTAAACATTAATTAGAAGACTTAATAGAGACATTTTGCATTTATTTGAATACTGAAAAAAAGATATATTCTATCCAAGTGAATCTAGCAGTCTGAAAACTGTAAGGTAATGCAACAATAGGAAACCCCAATATCAAATATTCAGCTATAAAATCAATACTTTATTTCATTCAGCCATGAATATTACATTTTAATATACAGATATAGTTGAAAGGCAACCATTGTGAATGGAATTGTTTTGGAAAAGTAGGCTTAAATCAGTTTGGACAGAGGTAATAAGTTGGTAGGTGTTTTTCACCCAAACGTGTGTTTATGAAAGGCACAAATAAGTTCTAGGACAGCAGGTTAAACCACCCCTGCTCCCCTCCCACCACCCCCCAAATTGATAAGTGCTGATAAATTAAGCTTTGACTTAATTATTAAATGACTGGTTTTGCTCCACTATTAAACTTTTTCAGAGTTTTTTCACACATAGGAGAAGGACCCTACTGAGGACTATTAAGACTTCTGATTTAGGTAATTCCTCTTGCTTTGCTTCTTGCTACTGGAACTTCAGTGAATTCATTTTCAATGAATCAATTAATGATTTCAGAGGAGTACTGGAACTCCTCTGAAATCACTATTTTGTGGATGTAAGAGAAGCAGGAAAAGACTTCAATACAGTAATTGACAGGCATCATCTAGAACCTTTTACTCCCTTCCTTTAACCACAAAATTTGCTTTTAGCAATACTGAAGCTGAAGGACAAAAAGTGTGTTCAGATCAAAACCTGGCATTAATGAATAAAGGAAAGAAGACAGAAAAAGCAGAAGCACAACCAGATACTCTCCCTAATGTATCCTCTCAGCTGTTAGAAATCTTAGTATCCTAAGCCAGTTATTGTATTTTCCTCTGTGTTTAACATCCTGTAAGGATCTTTTTATCTCCCATTAATTCCATGAATTGCCTTTTGCAGCCATTTATACTTTTAGCATTCACAACATCCTGTGGTAAAAAGGCAAAAGCTTCCCCAGACAGGCTCAAATTATGCAAGCATTAAAAGACAGCTAGTGAAACTGTGAGAAACCATCAACAATTTTTTCCATGGTTGCTATTTTTCTGCCCTTTGTGCCATTTTTTAGTTTCCTTCATTGACTCCTTTTCCAAGTTTAGACATGCCAATCCAATTTATCCTTGCAAGAAGACAGGCACCCTTATTAGAAGGGCTTGAGTCTCTTATATAACATTTGCCATTTTGCTATTTCCCTAGAGATATCTAGGGAAAATGGGATTATCCAGTTGTATTATTTTTGCTCTATGGCTTATTTCACTTTAATATTCCCTTTACTCCCTTCATATCTCTGTCTCTTTTTTTTTTTCTATTTTATTTTTTTCCTGTAAAGAAGATGAAAGTACAAGCTAAGAGATTTGGGGTGGCTCAGCCTGGAGAAGAGAAGGCTGTGAGGAAACATTAAAGCACAATCCAACACCTAAAGGGAGCCTACAAGGGAGATGGAGAAGGAATTTTACAAGAGCACATAGTGACAGGAAAAGGGGGAATAGCTTCAAACTGAAAGAAGGCAGGTTTACATTAGGTATTAAGAAGAAATTATTTACTATGAGGCACTGGAACAGGTTTCTCTGAGAAGTTATGGGTGCTTTATTCCTGGAAATTTTTAAGTCCAAGTTGGATGGGGCTTTGAGCAATTTGGTCTAGTGGAAGGTGTCTCTGCCCATGACAGGATTTGAACTAAATGAATTTTGTCTCTTCCAATCCAAACCATTCTAAGTTTCTATGATTCTGTGAAAATGAGAAGAGTAATTTTTTTATCCCAGATCTCTGCAGCTGCCTGCCCCACATCTGGGTTCCTGTGCTTCAGAAGGGACTTCATTGATGCAGTGAGAAGATGCAAACCTCAAACAACCCACAAAGCTGCAATATTCCTGTCAAGTGCTTTATGTTAATAATCTTCAATAGATTATCAAATTACTCAGCTACTTTTTAAAAACAATTTTAGATAAGAGCCAAAGAAGAGGCAGTTCTAGCTGCTTTTACAGATATTTCTAATTACTCACCAAGTTTTCCTATGAGAACAAGCTCTGCTAGAACAGTGAAGTGGCTGAAATTCAGTCATTCCATGTGCCAAAGGAAAAATGTACCACTTCGCCTCAAACACTAGGGAACAGTTGGTTTTCACAGAGAACACACAAAAAGTCATGTCCTGCTGATTTGGTTTACTAACTGTGGAACTAAAAATATTCTTTTAGGCCTGTCAGAACAGCTGATCTTGTAATTCACTTCAAAATCCAAGTGACTTGCATAAAAAATGCCTGTACAATGAATAAGTGAAGAAAATATCTGACTGAGCTGCAGCTGGAGGATATGGTTTGCTCCCACTGTCTTTTCCTGCACATTTGAAAAGAGAAGTCTGCTGATATTTACAATTGAACCATATTTTTGCAATGTGCTAATGCTAAATGCATGTAGCAAATGAGAGCTGCTGTCTGCCCCCAGTAGTTGTCAGCCTGTTGATATTTGGACTCAAAAACTAAGGCAAACTGCTTGCACCCAGATATCTGCCTTTATCTGGATGCATATTTTCTCTTATGTACTCTTGATTAAAATCCTGAAGAAACCTTTAACAACATATCAAATACGAGGAGTTATTACCTTACTTTGAAAAGACTCCTTGAACATTTTTAACCCTTTTGTGTCTTTGCCACAATAAGCCCAACTGCAAATCTTTACTAAGTAGCCCAGGTCTAAAGCCTGACAAACTGGGTGGGTAAGCACTTTAGCAGGGTCAGGAGCAAAGTATTGATAAAGTGTCACCTAAAGCATCAGAGATTGTACTGTTTCCATGTCATTTTGTTCTAGATCGTTCCATTTATTTTCAGCTGTGCCATACTGGACCAGCAGGCTGCTTTGAGAGCCATTAGAAAGCAAGGAGTTAAAACTAAAAACCCAGAGTCTGAAACCCAGATTGCTGCAATAATAGCTGTTGACAAACACAATAGGGAAATATCCCAGAAACCAGTTAACCAATCATGCAATCAACCAAATTTATGGATTTTGCTGTCAGAAGCTAAGACATAGCCATCCTCCTTATGATTAACGCATCTTTACACTTCAGCCAGGAGATCCTCCTCTTTCTGTCCATTTTTGGGCTGTTCCAGTGCAGTCAGCAGCACACTAGAGTCTGTCAGAAAAGATCAGCCTCAACTGCAAAGCACCCAGCTCTACCGCATTCATCCCCATTTAGTTCTTCTAATAAAACAGTCTTGGGTTTTGTATAATTTGAATTCAAATCTAGCACTGTCATCTGCCAGAGATAGATCCCAAAGCATATTTCCACTTAAACATTTTAAATGCCATGTACAGACTTATCCAGATGATTGCCTGCTTTTTACTATTTTTTTCTTTCTTTTTTTTCTTTTTTTTTTTTTTCTGTTTAGGAGAGGAATGCTCTATCAGTTTATGGTGCGTAAAGGAAGAGGCATAGTGCCAAAATATTTCAAATCAGATCACCATCATGAGCTCTGCTATCTCAGAAGGAAAAAAAAGTATTAATTTTGTCTGCAGGTGGGCAAAATTCAATGCTGCCAAGAAAAATGCAAGCAAAACTGCCTTTACCTCTAAGAAACGTGTCTCCAGCTGCTGCATTATGGTACCAAACAAGTTCCACATGTCAGATGAGGGATACAGTGTGGTATTGAAAAAAAGAAATGGCAGGCACCATCTGTATTCTTATAAATTCAGCAGTTGCCTAGAGAGTTGCTGCCATTGAAGGAAGATTGCTTCTCTTCTATTAATAAGGAAACTTGACTGAAAAAGACTTGAAGGAGCTGTCATTAGAGAACTTTACATTCCACAGCATCTCCCAGCAAAGAGAATGCAGGTACTCACCATCCTGTGGCTGCCAAAAATTTCCAGTAAATAGACCTAGTTTTTGAAGAGAAAAGGGCTGGGCAGTAACAAATTACATATTTTTAAAGCGATATTAGGTATTATTTATTTTCACTTCTTAAAAAGACTTCAGAGAGGGTCTATAGGTAAATAAGGGCATCAAATGTATACTGGACAACCTTGTATGCAGCAGACTTGAAATCTGTTCTGTGAAGTCAGGAAAGTTTTGTTCTGGAGCTTTGCTGTCAGCACATGTAAGATCTTCCAAGGCAAGGACCACCCATCTGTGTCCATGCTCCTGCAGCTGATAGGAAGGTGGCGTGAAATGAAAGGAAAATTAAAAGGATTGGTGAGGAAATCTGCAACAACCACAAGATGCAGCACTCTGCATTGGTAGATATGTATTTGCTTGTGGATGTGAGGGAGAGAAAGGGGCTGATGTCCTGTTCAGTGGGCTCTGTGGCTTTCATCTGCCTGGGCTGCCTGCCCAGACACTGCTGCCTTCTCCCCACACAGTGTACCATGAAAGAGAATGAACTTCTGCAGAGTGGCACAGAGGTGAATATGCCAAGCAGCTCATTAGCACAATGCTGGTGCATTGCTCATTGTTAAGATGCCAATTCCCATTTTCAGCCTGGAGGGTATGCAAAGGGCAGGTAAACAGTTAATGAGCACCGTTCTTTGAATTAAGCAGCTGAATATGTGCTGAACTTTTAAATCTTTTATAGCTGTGATATTTCAGAGTCCTAAAAATGAATCAGAACATCTGACAGGTATGCCATGAAGTTCCACATACACACTGTGCCAAGATTTAGCACTGAGAATTTACCTTCTGATATGCTGACGAAGGAAAAATGTTTTATGCAGAGGTTTGTGGGCTGTTTTTTTTACCTAAAAGAAAATGGTAAAATTGAGCTTTTTACTATTGCTTTTCTCACACAGAAAAATTCCATTGAAATACATGCGGTGGTTTCCCAGTATTACCAGAAGGTAAAGGTTACATCATCAATAAAATAATGTTGGTGCTCAAAGCCTTAAAATATACATTACTGACAAGGTAGAGCTCAAGGTCAATATTGAAATACAGTCAGCAGTGTCCCAAATGTTAAACTAATCTCTATTCTTACATTGCCCGGTTCATCTCAAAGCCTTTCCCTCTTTGAAAAAACTGGCAGCAGTTAACCAGCCTGAGTGATAGCCACAATTGAAATGCAGCCCCTTTGCTGCATCTGTTTACCATCCTGCAGTAAAACTGCGTCCTTTTGTTGACCAGAAAATCAGAAAAAGAAGTAGCATGTTTTCCAAGGAAATTATTTTTTTCCAGAGCCAGGGAAAAGTACGAACCACAGAATCAGAAAATATGCTGAGCTGGAAAGAACACATTAGGACCACTGAGTCCAAATGCTGGTGCTGCACAGGACACCCCAAGGGTCACACCATGTGCCTGAGTGATCAGTGTGTGCCCATTCACTTCCTCTCATGAGAAAGCTGTAACTGCAATGAGGTCTCTCCTCAGTCTCCTCCAGCCTGGACAGACCAAGTGACCACAGTCTTTCCTCACCATGTTTCCTCTCCAGACCCTCCCCATCCTCATGGCCCTCCCCTGAGCACTCCCCAACAGTTTAATATACAATGTTTAATTTTGATATAAAGGAGTTTCTGTGATGCAATATTGAGAAATTCTCAATCTCTTCTAGACACCTTCTGCTGCACCCGAGTCCCTGTTGCTGCAGTATAAAATCTTCCTTCAGTGGACAGTGATATTCTGACTCTGAAGCAGACATTTCTGTTCAAATCCATATTTATAATATCCAAAAGAGAAAAGAAAAAAAAAAAAGGTAGACATTCACAACAAAATTCTGACAAAGAGAAAATAAATATTTCTGCCACTTCCTTGATTTGAGTAAATGTACACAGAGAAGCAATTAAAAAAGGCTTAACTTAAATTGGTTTTCCAGATGAACAACGGTTTGGATAGCAGTGATTGCATATATAACATTTATCCCTTGGGTTAATGATACTCTCTTCCAATTTTCCTTAATCCTATTACAAAGTCAATAAATATTTCTTTTTTCCTAACACAGTTCTTCAGCATTGTTTAGAAAAAGGGAGAGGAGAACTGGAGTATGAAGAAACTGGAAAATCTGTTAAAATAGCTCATCTGATCTCAAGCTTCCTTTCTCAATGGCATTTCAGCAACTGACTCCAAGTGTCAGAGCCTACAAGATATGCTGCACCTCACTGAAGGAGTCTCGGCATAAAGGATTTGACNAGGAGAGGAGAGGAGAGGAGAGACTAAATTTAGAACTTGAGTATGAAGAAGCTGGAAAATCTGTTAAAATTGCTCATCTGATCTCAAGCTTCCTTTCTCAATGGCATTTCAGCAACTGACTCCAAGTGTCAGAGCCTACAAGATATGCTGCACCTCACTGAAGGAGTCTCGGCATAAAGGATTTGACATACAGCAAAAACTTCCAGTAGTGGTCCCTGTATCCTGCCACCCTATAAATGATACTCATAGGCAGAGCTGCTACAACTCTTAGAAGCTGGTGGCCTACCACTCTATTGTATTATAAACCACTTTGAAATCTTCTCCTAAAGATTTCCAGCTTTTCATTTTTCAGCTACTGGTCTTTGAATTATGACAGAAGGAAGGTTCCAGTTACTAGGTGCCTTTCTGTGACTAGATGTATAATTTGCATATATATGTGTGCATGATCTTTTTACTATATATATATACACATAGATATATATATACACAAATATATGTAGCAGTCCTTTTTAAAGCTACTTACCAATTCACTAATTATGTAAATTCTTTAATCAGGTGCATTTGTGGTGATAATTACAGCACATAATCCATCCCTGAGACAACTTAATGGATTGGACAGAAAAAAATCTGCCTGATCTCTTTCATCTTAAAGTTTTTAATGTCTTTTGTTGTTCCCATTCCATTTTGTGCATTTAGAAAATGTCTATCCAAAACAGCACAGTCAACTTTGCACATTTTTAAAAGAATATCTCTGTTAAAATACCATCAGAACACAATCTGGTTTTGTTATGCCTGTTGACAATCAACAATACTTTTCTTATTCCTTGAACTGTGCTTATCAGCTGAACCACAAGTGGGAAGCACAACAAATGCTTCAGAACAATGCCATCAAATGCAGAAACTTTATGACCATTCCTGTCTAGCCAGCTCTTTATGGAAACTGCAGGTCACAAAAGATTAAAATTCTGCCTTGACTGGGTTCATTTTTTAATAAAAAGGGGTAAGGGGGCAGGGAGCCTTGGGAGGATCAGAAGAACAGATTAGCTGTCTACAGAAACACTAGTTAAGTATCATTAACTCCACTGAAGCTATTCATAGTTAAAGCTGAAAAATGCCCAAGTTGACATTCTTTCCTCCCATGCTGTCAGGGGGGAGGTCAGAGACAAGATTTTCCACTTCATCTCCCAGTTTCCTTTTATGTACAGGCTCTCAGCAAACTGCTCATGTTGCCACAACAGAGACCTTGAACCTTCAAAGCTATCTGCAGAGACAGACCCTTATCCCTGATCAATATGGATCAGCAAAGAGGCACAGACTATCTACACATATCTGTTTGCAGGACTGGAACTTATATTTTCAGCGACTAAATTTACTTTTCTAAAAGGGCAGGATGTCACTGTCAATTGGTGTCTGCAAAGTGAGCTAAAAATATCTCATTTTCATAGAACAATAAGAATGGGGATATGCTTTCATTGGAGAGCCAGTCATCACTGTGACAGAGAAAAGTCAGCTGTGCACCCATCCCTAAATCCTGTTCTGTGCCAGGAAGAAAGATTCACCTAAAGGCAGAGGAGGTGATTTTTCTCCAGGAGAGAGAGTTCTGCCTTAGGTCCAGTCTGAATGAATATCAATACACATGACTTAAGGGGGAAAAAGCTACATTAGTTTATTTTTCACCTAATGTTATGCAGTGATGAAGGACAAGAATATTTTGTAACTCAGTGCATGAGCAAAGAGAGGCAAAATAGAAATTTGCTTGAAAATGTGTCATCCATGAGAAGAATAGTTCATCCTGCAGGCACTGAAAAAGAGGAATGGAAAATCTGAAAGACATGAAAATTAACATTGGAAAGCGGAAGTTAGACACAACTAACATGCTTAAAATAATTCTTAAAACCAAAGAGTCTTGGTTGAAATGCTTTTATCCACTCTTTCCTCAAATATTTTTTGAAGAACCTTAGCCCATCACTGGCCAGAGAAGCTACCTCTAACAGAGATGGCTGAAGAACCAAAGGCAAGACTGTTTTCAATTCAGCACTGCCTCCAAGCTTACTCCCCAGCTATTTTGGGGTTTTTTTTAGATTATAAATATCATTTATTCAGGGGTAACAATTTGTTCTTCTTATTGCACATATGCTTTTGCCATGTGACACCTCACTCCTGTGAGACAACACATAGTGATGCATAATGGCTTTTTTAGTATACCAGTGTCATTTTTAGAAATTAGGAACTGAAGAGTTCATGATGTTCATTTGATGAATTTTCTCTAAAGTCATTTAGTTTCCAAGTGTATTCCTCCACTTTGCATTCAAGGAAGACATAAGCTTGTTTCAGTAAAGGTGCTGATAGAGGGACTTCTTCCCTCAGTGGAACTGCTTGTGTTAAATATGTATAGGCTGACTAAAGAAGATCCATAGGGAATATTAAAGTGTTTTAATAACGGGAGTGTAAGGACAAAGAAGAGGAAATTATGTAGGTGCATATTAATGGCAAAACCAAAATGAAATAATCCAATAAAGCATGTTTGACATTTGCTTGTGACATGATGTTAATGCTAGACCTGAAGACAGCCAGCAGGGAAAAGTTCTGTATAGGGTAAGAAATGCTTCCTATGAAACTCCCTATCCACAGAACTATAACCATGCTCCTCTCAACTTCTTTTCTACATATGTGTTTGCAGAACCAATATAAGGTCCACAGACCTCTACCAAAACTCAGTTGTTTAGGTGTGATTTATGAAACATCAGCAACTGACTATAGCCTAATATGAGGCAAGCCAGTGCATGCCTCTGCTCTACCATTTATGCTGAAAGTGTGATAGTTGCAAGGAGGAAAGAGGGTCAAGTTAAAAATAAATGGTTAAGGATAAAATACAAATCAAATATATTCATGTTGCCTGCTCAGCAAGGCCACTCTTTGTGTTTTACTTCATGAAAAATCACTCAGTGTTGATTATAAACACTGCAACATTGATTATCCAGACTACAGGAAAGAGGCAAGTCATAAAAGGACATCAAACTAAAGCGATGAGAACAAAACTCCTACAAATGGTTAAAGACAGAAAACAATTATCTCTGCCCAGCTTTTGGGGACACAGCCTTGTGACACATCATCACACCTGAGTGGGACATGGGGCTCAGCTGTAATAATACTTGTGTTCTTGTTACTTAGGAAGTAAATTCAGATTTTGTCCAGCAGCTGTGTCAGACAGAGTTTGTTCAATCTGAACAATGTGGGGGCAGGTCTGTCCCCTCTAATGCCTTTAGGAAGAGCATAAACAAAAGTATAGAATATAGTCCTTGCAAATTCCCCTTCACTTTTCCTTCATGGGGATGGAAAATGCTGCCCTGTGTGTACATACACATAGTCTCATATGTGAAGCAACCAGTGACAGGCAACCGGGGCGCTGAAATCCCTGCCAGAAGATGGCCCATCCATCTCTTGTGCCAGTGCAGGACTCTTGGGCCTAGGATCAAGCCATCCATCATTTTCAGAACTACATATCCTGTGATGTCTTAGCTTTCAAAGCCAGGCAGCACTGAGAAGCAACTGATTCACTGTGGACATAGAAGCTTTCCTACACGCTTATTCTTCCATAGTGGAGAGACACACGTATCTTTCATTACTCTCTGTTTCTCAGCATACATCTCGTGGGCATAAAAAGGCTTCCTCAGCTTCCAAGCAGAAACAGTAATGGTGAGAATCATTGCTGGCCCCTGGCAAGGCCAGACCAAGCAGGAATATCATTAATTTTAATTTTATTTTTGGTAACATACTGGATATTTTCTTAATTTTTCTTCCTATCGTCATTATAAGCAACCACAGACAACCTCCAGTAATCTCAGTTACACATGGCTGTGAAGTGTGAAGTTTTCTTTGCCATGTTTCTTGCTGGCTGTTCCCAGTACAGTATATGTTAATCTTTTCAAAACAGGCCTTGAGCTCGCTTAATATTATACAAAAGTTTGGTTTTTTCCTTAAGGGAGAAATTCAGAATATCTCCTTACAAGTAGAGATTAATCATGAAAGAAAATCTGTATTGGATTGTTCCTTCTTTATGCTTATTTTTCCTTTGAAATAAGCAAGGAATATCTCAATTTAAATGTCATTTCAGTGATTGTCTCGTATTAAAACCACAGCTCAATAACTCTGGAAGAAAGCAGATGGGAAGAGTCTTAGAAACAAACAAACAAACAAAATTTGTCTTGTTCTCACTAGAAAAGGGAAGGAAAAGACATTTCTGGAAAAAAAAGGTAAAAGCAACCCTTCACTGTAGGTCTTCTCCCTTCTAGTAAGAAATTAAAATTCTCTAGCAGTGTGTATGCTAAAATCCCAATCCTTGTAGCCTGTGCTCCTCAGTTGTATCTCCAGAAGAGTCCCACAGCTGGTGAAGCAGGTTTCAGCTCTCTTCTAAAGTCACGGGGAGCTTCACCTGAGCAACATCAGAGCAAGCAATAGGAGCCAAGGGCTCCTTCAAGTATGGAACCACTGTAGAACTCCATGATAGACCTTTCAAGTGGCTCAGGAACTAATCAGCCCCCAAAATGCCAAGAAATATTAAATTATCTTATGCAGAATTCTCCCTATTCTTACCCAATCACAACTTTAACTCGGGATTTGGGGGGAAGGTTACACACCAATATGTTTTCAATCATCCTTTTCTTATAAAATTCATCAGGTACTAGTCTAATTTATTAAATGTCCCATACTATTGCTATGTCTGCAGTCCTCATATAAGGAAGAAGAAGAGAACTGGAGAATTTTGCTATCAGGAGCTATATGGCAGTCAGGTCTATCTGAATGGTCAGGTGAATCCTTGGTCTCATACATTCACAGAAGCATAGAATAGTTTATGTTGGAATGGACCTTTAAAGGTTAAAGGTTATCTAATCTAATTCCTCATACAATGATCACATTGACATCTTCATCCAGCACCATCCAACCTGATCTTAAACATTTCCAGGGATGGGGCATCTAAAACCTCTCTGGAGAGTCTGTGCCAGTGTTTTGCCACTCTCATCATAAAAAAATTTCATCTTATATCTAGTCAAAATCTACTCTTAGTTTAACACCATTACCACTTCTCCTGTCACAAAGGCCCTACTAAAATATCTGTCTCCATCTTTCTTACAAGTATCCCCCTTTAAACACTGAAAGGCCAGAGTAAGGTCTCCTTGGAGCCTTCCCTTATCCAGGCTGAACAACCTCAGCTCTCTTAGGTTGTCCAATCCGTCTTAAGTGCTCCATCCCTCTAATAATTTTTGTGGTCCTCCTCTGAAAACAGGTTCTTTCATGTGCTGAGGGCCCCAGAGCTGAGTGCAGAAGTCCAACTTATGAGAGCAGACAGGAGAAAAACCTCCCTCTACCTGCTGGCCACTCTGCTTTAATGCAGACAAGGATGCGGTTGTCCTTCTGAGCTGCAAGGGCATATTGTCAGCTCATGTGCAGCTTTTCATCCATCCCTCCATCGATCCATGAATACTCCCAAGTCCTTCTTAGCAGGGTTTCTTAGCAGTCTGTTCATCCCTCAGTCTGTATTGATAATGGTGGTTGCGCCAATCCAGCTGCAGCACCTTTTGCTTGGCCTTGTTGAACCTCATGACAAGCCTATTTCTCAAGCTTGTCCAAGTCCCTCTGGATAGCATCCCCTCCCCCAGGTGAGATCATGTTTCTGATGCATTGATCTTGTTTGGCTTAATTTTGGCATTACTGCTGCCATTTCTGTGTCCTTACCCTGGGGGCTGTCCCATGACATGCAGAGATGAAAAGCCTAAAGCCCACAGCTCTCTCACAGCCCAGGAGACAGGCTGATAAGAACTAGTTAGACAAGCTGGCAGGAAACACAGGGATTTTTTTCCAGATATTTTTTCCATCTTTAACTATGTATTAAAGTGTCCAGAATCAAGATGTAAACATGCAGTAGGGGTCCAAAATTAATCTCCTGTATATACCATATGGAAGACTTGTAAAATTTATAGAAATAGGTCTTGTGTTAAACTGAACCAGGTGGGTGTTGAAATGACTAGGCTCTGCATATGATTCAGTCTCATAGCAGTAAAGAACATTCCCAGCAAGCTATCATTGCTGCATGTCAGGGTAGATCTTCCCTGAATGCCAGACAGAGGCTTTGTGCAGAATCTGACTGCAGAACAAGCATGAGCAGCCCAAAGCAATTCCTGCAGGCACACAGCTTCTGCCTTTCCTGATGGCAAGCAAAGGGCTGCTGAGGACACATCTGTGCTGTGCCCCTGGCCTCAGCCCCATCTGCAGCCATTGCTCTTCTCTGTTAGAGCAGCCCCAAAGCTGTGGGGGCTGCTTTTGGGCACAACAGCTTCTTCCCAAGAAAAGCTGTGCCATGCCCACTCGCTTGCCTCTGCACTCCAGCTCTGACTTGCCTGGCTGCTCCTTGGCTGGACCCAGGCATCTGCTTCCCTCGTGGCAGTCCTTGCCTTTTTCAGCAGCTTTGACCAATCTCTTTGTCCTGGTGTTCTTGAAGCCAATTTTATTGTGCAACTTTTGAAAGCTCTTGGGCAATCTGCTTTTATTCTCTCACTTTCTTTTCCTTATCTGTATTTATACTCTTAACTCCAGTACCTCATTCTTTATACATGGCATGTCCCTCTTTCTAATGCTTGATTACTTTTTGCACTCACTTATTCAGAGTGACCTTTTTCACTCCTAGTGTATTTATCGCTAGATGGCTCTCATAACCCTTGAGCATATTGTCATTTATCTTTCAACCCATTCAATTCCCTTCCCATCCAGTCCATCTCTGCTTAGTATCTCTTTTGTTCCTCCAAATACTGTGCTGCTGGAATCAAAATGTTTTAAACAAAAAAAAAAGAAAAAAAAAAGAAAAAAATTGTTGCTTAACTGCTTCCTTGCTATTTTGATAGAGAAAGAACAGTCAGATACTCCCAATGTGAATTACTTAAATGTTAGACTGGGGAAAACAGCAGTAAGGCAGGAGTTGGAGGACAACACAGCAGAGGGGCTGGATGGACAGCACGGCTGCTGCAGTTGCCATCCAGCTGCCAGCACAGTAGATAGCACAGGAACATCAAATGTCACCTGAATTATCTTTTGTAAGGCAAGAACTAATTCATTCCAGGCAATCTGAATGCACCTTTTGGAACTTAATAACCTGTGACATTTATGAAGCAAAGCTTCACAAAGTGCTGCAATCCTAAAATCTACTCCTCACTTTTATTCTCATGAATTGTGAAGGAAATTAGTTAAACCTCAAACTGGAAACCATATGTTCAGTTTTTGATTACAACTTGATCTATCTACATACAGCTAAAATGATGCTAACACGCTGTTTTCAAAGTTCCTTCATGAAAAATGGAGTATACTTTTAATGATGATGGAGATGCATCTTTTCCACCACAAACAGGGCCCCTGGACCAAATCTGTTGACAGTTTTAATGTCTACAGTAGTTCTGTGGCCGTGACAGACAATGCTTTTTGAACCTCATTTGCAAAGGATAACTACAGCATGGATTCCAAGAGCTGGCAGTCTTCTCCCTTGTATAAGTCAGTTAAATTGGCTTATTTTCTTTGTACAGAAAGGTAAAATGAAATCTCTGTTTCTTCACACTGTAAGGTATAACCCTAACAGTCAGTTCTAAGGATTTTCCCACTCAACCGAGATGACAAATGCCAAAGGGAAGATATGACTGGGAATAAAGCATCAGCCAGATGCATTGACTCAATTGTGTTGCAATAAACTATCCATTGCACAGAAAATGCATTTTCACTGGTATGCACTGGTAAACTGTAAAGTCTCAAAATATTCATCAGTCTGAATATAATGTCACATATTTATTTTAGATAGTTTAATTGCTGAAAGCAAGCCTTAAAATTTAGACACACAATAAAACAGATGTACTCACACAATGACTACCATCCATCACCAGGATTTTGGGGTATTGGGATAAAAATGTAAAGATCAGTGGAGAACATACCCACCTTTCAACATTTGGTCAGGATAATAAAGAAAAAAAATAAAAATAAAAGTTCTGCAATTCCCAACCTAGAAAACTAGCAGTATGTGTAGTTTATTGCCAACAAAT
The DNA here is from genome assembly GCA_013399455.1 of Anthoscopus minutus. NCBI lineage: Eukaryota > Metazoa > Chordata > Aves > Passeriformes > Paridae > Anthoscopus > Anthoscopus minutus. Next base: position 103,508 of record VWYI01022114.1, on the reverse strand, counting down.
ATTGTTCCTACTGAGCAGCCAAGGCAATCCACAGGTCCTGCCACACTGCAGGTCTACTTCCATTTCAAGAGGTGAAGAGTGCACTTTGCCTCCTTCCAGCTCTGAGAGCAGTGCTTCCCATCTTCTCCTTCCTGTACATAACAGTTGGGAGGCTTCCTATGCTTAAATTAAGCAGCATAGGTTAGTGTAAGCCTCCTGGGCTCTGCTCTTCCTGTTTCTGCTGGGCTGGTGCTGAGCTTCCTCAGCTCAGCAACGACCTGCTCGCACCTGCTTGCAACTACGTTTATCTGTCCAAGTTTTCCTTGCAGCTACAGAAAGTTGTGCTTATAATGAATATGTTTAAATAGTGATCTGATCAGAACCAGGGCTTGAAGCAAGGGCATGTAGTACCTGTGGTTTAGCCTGCAGAGACAGCTGTGCAACATGCAGGCAACAGCAAGTCCCATTGCTGTTCGTTCTGTTTCCCTGCTTTTACTCTGATACAACAGTTTTCACTATAATTGGACAGCAGCAGAGATAAATTCACATGACATTTTCTCTAAAGCACAATGCACAATGATAATCTACAGGCACCATTGGACTGCAGCTCTGGATGAGGTATTTCAACAGTTCTATAAATAAATTTATTTGTCAACTTTTTCTATTCTCATTAAATGAGAATTTTACCCATTCCATGTATTTGGAGTGTGGGTTGGATCAGGAGTGTTTAAAGTCTTGTACCATGTTTCAATGTCTAAATAATACAGTCCAAACAAAAGACCAGTGTAAAATAGTAAAATAATATCTTGTTTGAAAACTGTGATTCAGTCAGTGCTGAACTCATCTATTGAGTTACATACAAAGAATCTGGCACCCTCAAATGAACTTGTTCCATTCTCTGAATATATGTTGAGTTTTTTTGGAGGAAACTATACCCCATAAGTATCCATTGATTTTGATCACAGTGTGATGAGGTAGGTTAAACTAAGGGAGAAAATATTATCCTTTTCTTCCTTCTGTTGGGTTCATCCTTTGCTTTCTGATTTTCATAAACCTTCTCACTCTATTTAACTAGGGTGTTTCCTTTATTCAGCTATTATTTATTTATAGGGGAGAAAAAAAACAAAGGAAGAAACACTACAAGAAGTAGTTTCTTAAATTCAGAAGAGGGAACTAAATTTAAGAGCCCACGTGAGTGGCCCTGTTTTAGCTCCACCCAAACCCAACCATCACTCTGTAAACTATTTTTGTATTCAAAATACTGGGTTTCCTTGTCTTCAGAGAGAAAAACCTGGATCATGAAGACCAAGAGTGGCAGGTGCTTGGGTACAAGGAGAGTGGCAAAGCAGTATTTAAGTCAAGATTTAAAGCAGTTCAGGTTTCAAGAGCTGTAGGAATTTCCTATGTATTTTAAATGTAAACTTAGCAATTCCCAGACTAATTTTTATAGGTTGAATTATTTAGAAAATAATGTTTCCTCTCAAGGATTCTCTTCTTAGGTAATTGATAAATATTCATAAGCCAGACTCCCTGTTAATGAAGATTTTTGCCTGGGAATAACAATTAAGAGTCTTTGTCAAAATCCCAAGTTGAAAATAACTGTCATTCAAATTCTGTTGTTTTTTGAGCATGTATAAAATATTTCTTTCCAAGATCCAAAGAAAAATCTTTGCTGGCAAGTTGTTTGAAACAATACCTAACTAAATGTGAAGGGGCTTGTCTTAACAGCATACCAATGAGGTGTAACTGGCAATCAGGTGTGACTTGTTTTACAAATTACCAATATGTTTCTCTAATAAGAAATTTGTTGCTCCATATTCAGCATTGAAGATTTGCAGCTACTTAAAAAATCTACAGAGACTTTCAACATAATTAAGGTTAAATTTACTTTTGAACTCATGACAGCTGTATAAAAGCAAACCAGCAATACTGTACACCTGGAAAAGCATAGTTTCATGAAATTCTTTAAGTCTTTTGTTAAAGATACTTAATTTACTCCTAAAATATAAATGAGAATTCATCAAACTATGATTAACACCCATGTCTAATTCCAAGAAGATTTTGTGCTAAAGAAATCAGATGGCTTAACCTTATCCTTGGTTTTTAAAAATTTCTGAAGATCAGAAGGAATTTGAGGTTCTATAGATAATCATAATTAATTCCATGCTAAGTTACTGCTCTGTTCCTATTTGTTAATTCTAAAAATTACTGCAACGTTTATCACTTTGCCAGAAGTGGCCATTTCTGAACAAGTTTGGTCTATTCATAGGTTTCTATACTTACACAGCTAATTAAACAAATGTCTCTGTCCCTCTCATCCAGGCAACTGAGATCTGATGGCAACTGTATCAACAGGCTATCTGTTTTCATAGTCTGCATCTGCCCCAAAACATCCCAACTGCAGCCCCTCTGAAATATTTGATGAAGAACCATATACTTGAAGAGGATTTCATGGAGACTTGTTACTTTGAAGTCCTGGAAGCTGCATTTGTTGTTCTTACTACTGGTATTTTCTTCAAATATCTGTATGCTATAGGGTGCTAAAGATGCATAAATACACTTCCTAACATTTTAGCAAAGCTGGACATTATATGGCATAAATCTAACACATTCAGATAAAATATGATGACTGTTCATAAAATGCACCCATGAGACCATCTTCCAACTCTACTTGCCAAACCAACCATTGCTAAATTTCATAGAATCCTAGAATGGTTTTGGTTGGAAAGAGCTTTAAAGATCACCTCAATCCAGCCCCTCTGAAATGGCAGTGGACACCTTCCACTAGTCTTGTTCAAAGCCCCATCCAACCTGGCCTTGAACACTTCTAAGGTTGGAGGATCCACAGCTTCTCTGGGCAAACAGTTCCAACACCCTCAAGGTAAGGAATTTCTTCCTAATTGTATCCTTTTTCTTAGCAAAACTCTATATTCAAATGGATGTAGATCTCTGAAAAAGCCACCTCCATATCAACAGGCGCATTATCTGTCTGTAGAAAGGCAATAAAACTTAAAAAAACTTTGGAACACCCACATTATGAAGGAAATGAATAATCAGAAGAAACTAAAAGGAAACTCCACTTTGGTGCATATCATCATGATGGGTCTCCTGAGGAGGAGAGGACTTCTGATGAACTAGAAATGTATCTTCCACAGAAAGTCTTATAAATGCCTTTCTATTAGTGATTTTACATGGAAAAGCACAGACTAGTAAAGAAATTCAACCCCTTCTTTGAGCTGTCTGGGTTATTCTCCCGGATAGCTTGCACTTCTAAATCTCCTAAGCAACCAGCTAGCTACAGCTGTCCTTGAGAGTCTCTTCTCACCCTATAATTATTTATTGTATACAGTATGTAAGTATTTAATGAAGTGTGCCCTCAATGTTCTTTCCCTTGCTGAACAGGAACCCTGCCTTTTCTCCTTTGGGTTATCCCACTCTCCTTGGATTCCCTCCACCTTTCCCTATAACCTCTCTTCTCAGTACTCTTTAAATCCTTTCCAGTACCACTACAGAGACCAGGCTCATCTCACTGCTCTTAGAATAGCAGAAGCTGTAATGATCAGCTAAAACAAGACTTCTGTCTTAAAGGTGACAAAATTTAGATGAGTTAATCCCAGTACAGGTTATTAGAACGGATCACAACATCATCAGCACAGCAGCTTTCTTCCCTCCTTTAGTAAGATTTAGCATGGTATGTTTAGTGTACATTGAAGAATCTTGTAAGTCTTAGTGCACTTAATAATAGTCTTGTTTTATATGCAGACTTTTTATTTCAGAGGAGTGCGAAAGATCATATAATTATCTCATTGGCCCAGAATCAAACATTTGCAGGAGAAGAAATTGAAGGAAATGCGAACAATTTTCAGGTTTTCAACAAAAACAGAGAAATTAATATTTATCAGACATTTCACTGAGTCAAAAGTTGTTTTCTGTTTAACTCAATCAAGACAGAAGAGTTTTCAGTATCTAGGATACCATGAGTACATAATATATCAAAAATAATGAAGGTGGAAAAATGCACATTTTTCTTTATATAAGCTTTCTTCAGTTTGAGATGTTATATTTTTTTCAAAGCCAATTTTTGAAGCCAAATTCCATGAAAGTGAAAGTAGCACGGACTGAAACAAAAAATAAGTCTTATCATGAAGACAAAGAAAATGTGCCACAGTCTCCTGTTTCTGATTCCAGCAATGAGAGCTGAAAGGTTACAGGGTCATAACAGAGCTGAATACCTAGCAGTACAAATAAAAAGGTGCTGTTTAGATCTTAATTCTTATTTAGAAGCTATTCTTATTGAAGATTATTCTATTTCATTAATACATACAGATAGTAAATTTGAAACCACTTGAAATACCTTTAAAAGAAAAGAGAAGTTGTCCCTTGGATTCATTTTCACAGAAGAAAAAAGAGATTTTATTATAAATCATATTTAATATTTGGAGCAAAACCAGTCGGTGAAGGTACTTTTAATATGGAAAAGAAAAAGGCTTATTCTAACCCCATGAACATATATCAGGTTGAAATCATATGTTATTAAATCCTACTGTTCCTGCTAAGTGTAGGAGATCTCCTAATTATAGTATTCTACTGATACTATTAACTTTAATGAACTTAAGACCAAGTTTGGCTTTCAGGTATATCCAAGTAATTCCAGTGACATCTGTGGGAGTGCTAAAAATAAAAGACAATATTTTAGTCTCCCAGAGGAGATTAGGCAAGTCCATACTGAACTCACATGTATAGTAAGATAGACACACAGACTTGTAGATGAATGAGTTTCTTAGAATTGTGTATCAGAGCAACATAAACAAGGTGTTCTGGAGCTCTTGGGCTGAAGAAATCCAAAACCAGAAATGAGTGTACTTTTCATCCACTGTAATGATCCTCTGTCTGTTCTGGAAGTGATACAATTAGTCAGCAAGAACTGCATGAGTATATATTTGGGTTGTTTTTTTTCAGGCCTTGATCCCCAGAGATTTGATCTGACACAGTACAATGTGGCTCCAGATTGATGTTGTCTTAGCAGAGACACACTGGCAAAGTTTTGTGTAATGTTGGTATTTTCTTATCCCCTCCACAAACTAGAAATGTAACTTCACTCTTGTCGTCTTAAGAATTTTTTTAATGGATTTACAGTGAGACTTTTGTTTAACCTATTCTCCATTATTTTTAAGGGTAATGTCATATAATCAATGAGATACAAATGCTTCCTCAGGGAGAAAGGTGCACACACTTCTCTGTGTGCATATGTCCACAAGTGTCCACGTGTCTGTGTGCATCAACACAAGTGCATGTGCATCTATGTAATGTAATCACAATGTCATAAATATTTTAATTTAAAAAATAAATAGGAAATGTTTCAGACTTCCCAATTTCCATTGTTTCCCTCTATGTATTTGTGTGAATGGAATAATAAAACAGAGCTACTGTATTTATTCTGGAGATTTCTAAATCTAAATTAATAAAGATTCTTTGCAAAACATGCCCCGAGGTCATCCTTGAATAAGCAGTGTTGAGACTTCAATGCCAGACTAATTCTCAGGCCAAATGGATCAATTCTTCAAGCTAGTCAGAGATTGTTGATGTCATAGATGATGATTGATGTCAATCAATCTTTACACATTTCAGTTAGAAACTGAGCAAAGAGAAGGATTCTTCCAGAAATACTGCATATGAAAAAGCCCATAGGATGTTTTATGGCAAGTCAACAGGATCATGCAGGCCTCATGAATCCCTAAACACATTAACAAAATGCATTACACTGCAAAACTTCAACTACCTAGCACGTAAGGAGGAAGTTTCAGGAAGTTATCTCCCCACTGATCACTATAATTCCCTCTATTATGACTTTGATATTGCTTGGTTTCTAAAATCATTTCAGCCCATAGCACTTATACTCCTCTTATTTTAAAAATCAAATAAAAAAACAATTTGCCATGGAAAAGATAGAGGAGCCTGAAAGCTCAACTGACCCTTTCTATCTTCATCACACCTCAGAGTGTGGCAGCTGAGCAATGCAGAGAATGCTGGTAGGAGACAAGATGTTAGTAATGAGCCAAATGAATCCCTGGTGTGACTTCACTCACTCCATTTGAGTTAGCCCCAGGATAAATTTGTCTCAGAATACTGGAGGCTCTCAAAGTTTTGAGCTGAAGAGAATAGCAGTGAGCTGAAGAAAATGGCAGCCCAGTCCTGATAATTTGAACTGGATTGTGAATCCAGTGAGTCTGGTTCTGAATTATGTTTGCAGCTTGGTTTTGATAAAGTCTCTTGAATCACTTTTACAGTTCCAGAAAGTGTGGCATGATCCAGCCAGCAACACTGCATTAATAAGCAATGAGCTATGCAGTCCTGTCAAAACAAGCTCATTAGTAAGTTGGCTGCTGGGTTTTTGCAACCACTAGCTAAACTTTGGCAATATAAACAGGGACACCTACAGGGAGGTCCCCCAAGCCCTCTGTACTTTAAAAGATTTAAGGACTTATTTTTGAACATATAAATAGGACTCAGCATCCACTTTCAGCAGTGGAAGTACTAAATAATTTTCTAAAAGTCTCACAAAAGGTTTATTGCAAAGATTATGTAGGAAGTTTCTTCTCATGTGATTAAAAAGGAATCACATAATATAAACAAAAAAAAGGATATATTGTCCGGCTCATAAAACCTGATTCTGGATTTTCAGGACTATAAACAAAGAGACTTTGATGCTCTGATGATTGGATGGTAATTAGAGGGCCACACACGTTCAGAATGTATATGAAGAGTATAATACATAAAAAGTCCCTGGTTATGAATAGATCACTCATGGCTTCCCCAGTAATTCAACCAAGCTTGTCCATGAAAATTAAAGGGTACTGTGCCTAGCCTTTCTTTGCAGGACTTACAATGACCTAACCCAGACTACCCTGGGAAAGCACCAGTAAGTCCTTTCAGACACTTCAAGCAACAAAAAAACCTGCTAAAAATGACTAAAGTATTTGAGTCTAAAGAAATTTTTTCCATTGCAGAAGTTCTGAATGTATTTAGTTGTCTTTGCATAGATGCATGCATATTTATAAAATCTATTTATATTTGAAGAAATTTGTTAAATTTTCTTTATCACCAGTCTTGGAACTTCAGAGGCCATAGCTACACCACTCTCTGACACCACTTTTCCTGATGTCTGCATCTAAGGGTAGCAACCCAGCTTTTTCTATATCACCAGTAAACAGCAGCAGTAGCCTGGTTTATGGCTTTAGAAACCACCTGCTTGGCCAGTAGGCAGGTGAGTGTTTTTCTTTCCTGCAGACTCTGCCTCCAGAGCTGCAGGCTTTGCCACCTGAAAGCTGCAGTGTCCAGCTATAACTCCTCTGAAAAAAGCCCTTTTGTAGCATCACCTCCACTGGTGAGTGCCTCACCACGAGGATGCCTTGTGCTCTGTGAGCAGATTTGGTTTTCCTGAATGCATTACTCTCACTTGTAAAAGTCTAATTAGTTACTTGCCTGCTTTGGAAATTCTCTACAACAAAAAAATATGGCTTCAGCTTCGTTGCTTCCATTACATAAGTTAGAAGGTGATATTTTTCAGGTATGGACAGCAGACATACCTGTCTGCAATAAGAAAACACTGGTGTCTGTAACTAATTTCTGGGCCCTTTTCCATGTTCTACATCTCCAGAAGCAGGTCCCTGTAAGGAGTACTGGGCTGAGAAGAACAGGTAAAAATCACCATTAGCAGAAGTCAGAATTTGGGCTTCTACCTAAATCCATACTATAAAATAATGTCTACTTCCTAGGAGAATTAGCTGTAGAAAAAGGACCTGGGGCCTTTCATTTTCACTGAATTATTCAGAATCAGAGGTAGCAGTATTAATTTTAAAAACAGAAATTAAAAGCTTCTTTTTTGAGAAAGACAGGCACTATTAATACTACATTCTATCTGCAGTCCTGACTATAACTCTGTAAAGTCAGAGGTTTTTATCTAATGTCCAAACTGTGTAAATATATATATATTTTTTTTCAATGGCTAGTAGCATAAAAGCTTGTATTTTGTTCTATTATGTAAACTTTCCCATTCGGGCGACAGGCAATTTATTGCAGCACTTGGATGGATTGTAATGGCTGTAGTAACTGTGCAGTTAAGTGCTCTTTCTGAAAAGTAGAACTGGCAAAATATTTAATGAAGCATTTGGCTTTCTGTGCAGCAAGATGAGAGCACCCTGTTGTATGCCAAATCAATCTGATTTTGCACAATATATCCATTCAAGCAGCAATTCTTGAGGCTGGAGAGCCAGAGGAACTGAGATACTAGATTTTCTAGGCTGTACAGAAAATAGTACTTCCAGATGTAATTTCCAAGTACTATGAAGTGCTATTTACTCTGGGAGATGTGGATTTGCAGCTTGATTTGAACAAATTCTGTGGAAGCTCTTCAATTTTTGTTGAAAATCACCAAGATTTTTCTTGACTGTAACTGCTGCTACTATGTTTTTAACACTAATAATACTGTAATATCAATATTTATCACTGCTAATTCCCTAGAAAATATATATCCTGCAATCATACTCTGCAAGGTGAGACACAGAGATTGGGCAAGCACTGACAATGAACAGCTAGTTCCACATGACATGTGCAAGAGTGATAAAAAGATGTTTTTATATTTTTTCTCTTTTTTTTAATATGGAATTATGTTTTATTGTTGTTCAATGCTTCTTTATGGCCAATTTTTACTCCATGTACAATTTAAAGACAATTAATTTCCATGCATTTCAAGAATTACAGGACAGATATATCAACTAGCATTGTTAAGGAAAATATTGCAATTACCCCTTCATTCAGACACCAAAAGTCATCCATAAAATTCTTCCATAAATAGCTGTAACAAAGACTAGAGAATCATAAAACTCTTAGTACATACCATTCTACTGAAATAAAAGCCAGTCCCAGTGGGTCCTGGATTCTACAATTATCTCAGATTTCTGGCCCTGAATTAACATCTCAGGGCAGCCTTTCTTCAAGTTTCTTCACACAAGACTTCACTGCACAGTATAGATGTGCCTGAGAAACACTTGCAGAGTTTTCAAAATCAGCTCTGCTGAGTGGAAAAGCTGTGAGAGATCAGCTGAGCTCTGACATGGCCATGTTCTCATTCTGAGACAGAGGTAATAAAATATTGCTTTTAGAGGCAGCACTGTTGTCACCTGTACCCAGTGCTTTTATCACACTTAGAATTCTCTCTTTGGCCAAACAATTACTAAATTATATAATGACTTAGCTATTTTTAGATGGTGTCTGAGTCCCTTCCCTGATGCTGGAAAACCAGCATCAGTTTGTGTATTGATACTCTAAGAGACTGGAATCTGAGAAGAACAGATTTCCACAGTTTGAATTCATAAACTATGCCATGTTGCCCATGGAGTAAGCAGGGTCACAACCTCTGGGAGTTTAGAAATGCTTTCTAGATCTCACCTGAGGAGCACAGCACCACGGAAGGGGCAAATGTGACAGCAGCAGCCACCGAGGCTACACTGAGGTGAGTGTAATGTCTTCATGTACTGCAGAGGAAACAAAGCACATGGCACAGGAGGAAATCTAGCAGCAAAAGCAGAAACATCTCATAGACATGCTCCCATCAGCAGACCATGCTGCTAAGTCAGTGTATTTTTTTCCTAAGAGTATCAGGGAGGTTAGAAAAAGTGGCAAAAACTGTCTGAGGCCACCCAGGATTGAAGCCATGCAACTCCTCTCTAAGGAATTTTCATGCCAGGCAACTGCTGTGATGGGTTCTATTAAGTTACCTTTCAGCCTCAGAGCATGTTGGTAAGTTGTCCTCAACAAGTTGTTTGGAGATTACACTGACACTCCACGACATCAGCAGCAAAGCCACAAGCAGGAGAGACCCTGGATTTAGGCCAGGGTGTGACTGAGGCCGTGGTAAGGCTGAGTCAACTCCCAGGTCCTCTTAAGCAAACAAAGCAAAACAAAATTTTCATGGTGCTGCTACCTCTAGCTCTTTCACAGTTCCTAGGATCCCTTTTTTTTGTTGTTGATTTTCTTTTAATTGGGAAAGAGTTGGTATTTTTCGTAGTCTCGTAAATTTTCAAGTAACCTCTAAGCTTAATAAAGTCTTTTCTTCAGCTTCATGCTCATAACACCTGCATTTAATCAAGCTAAACAGTGCCTTTTTTCCACCTCTTGCACGTCACTCCTACATGTGTTCAAAAGAACTTGTGGAACCCTACCTTTGACTAATCCCTTTATAACTCCTCTTTGTAGATGCCACCTGTTCAATGACTTGTCACCCAAGATAAAAACATTTCTGGATTTGAATTCTCAAAAATGAGCTATTAAAGATATACCCATGCCGAGAAGCAGGATGGAAAACAGATGATAAAATACAAAATGTCCTGCAATAATTAAACTTTTACGTTGTTGCAGAAAAGATATGGAATTAAAAAGAAATTAAATACGGCTTCCTTTAAATCCAAATAGATAACTATATTTTTGAAGAGGCTTAAGGTTCTGCTACATTCTGGAAAGTCATTTTTTATACTTCTCATAAGCATTCTTGCTGGTGGATCTACAGAGTTAAGTCAAAACTGTGTGATCCCTTCTGCAGGGTACTTTGTTGTGGGACAACACACACATTTCATCCTAGTGGGAATCACACACAAAATGTTCACATGGAAGTTGAAAAAAAAGAGTTCTTAGAGAAAAATGGGATTTGGTCTTCTCATAAATTACATTAAAAAACATTTTATCAAATGATTTTGCACAGCAAAATCAGATACCAAAGTAGAGATGCATGAGATTCAGGGGATAATTGGTCAGGAGGAGAGCTCATTCCTTCTTTCTGGTACAATTTTAGCAGGAAGGTTAGACACAGCACAATAAGTCTACAGGTGGGTATCAAATAAAAGATGAGGCAAATGATGCCTTTCTGGAGAAGGAAGATTAAAAAGAACCATATGGCAATATATAATATAAAACACTGCAAGAATAAAATTTTTTTATTGCTTTTAAAAACATGAATAGAACTGGAAAACAAGAATTAAACACAAAAGTAAATAGTGGTCAGCTGTTCTCTGCTACAACCATTGAATCAAATGGCCTAGATGTAACTGGAGTAAAGATTCCAGTCCAGGCTGAGAAAGTAAATCACCTGAAGGGTACAAAAGCATTTCAGAAAATTAAGCTGGAAGCAGTTGTGTATCTGTCTGCAGTCTGAATTGGTCTCTATTCTTCAAACAAGACGTTTCTCAAGCTATTGTGAGCTGTGGGTGAGCAGCACTTTTTCCTTTTGAAAGATTCAGACCATTCTCTACATACATCCAGGCAAGCTACCAAGCTGCCACAAAAACTGCAAATATTTCAGGAGGAATAAAATGAATAAGAGTCAAAAGATGAAATTTAGGAGATGCATTATGAAAAAATAGGCTACAGCAATCCCTCAGTCCTGCTTCATACAGTCCAGATCTGACAACTGAGCTAAATTCAGATTTACCTTGTTTAAAATCAGTAAGTCAAATAAGTTAATAAAGTGCTCCTCATTGTTACTCAGTGTCTCTGGATTTGACTTCTATGCTTTATTTCTGGCACCTAGCAAATTCTGCCTGTAGTAAGACATTTCTCCCAAGTACAATTGAAGAATTTTAGGAAATTTTTTTCTTAACTGACTGAATTATTATTGCATAAAACAAAGGATACTTTCCTATGCACTCTCATATATTTCTCAATCACTCATTTCAACATTGGCATCCTTCAATTTAAGCCTCTTAATGTCATAAATCATAACAGAAAGGAGTCTTCTAACTGGCAAGAGAGTTTTCTGACTGTCCATTCTTCTCTCTAATTACTATTTTTTTATACACACATAAAAACTATCCAAAAGCTTATTTGAAAAGAAAACTATAACACATGAACAAAAGACTTCAATCCTATCCCATTTGTTCCCACAAACATATATTTTCTGATTTGAATTTCATATTGGTTTGAGTAGTATGGTTCCCATTGAGTCATGATATACTCTGGTGTGAAATAAAAGCAGGCTTTTAATAGGTAGCATAGCCAGAGGAGACTAGAGAAACTTTAAAAACTGAACATCCATTGTTCATTTCAGCTCATCACTTGCATTACTATTGTTAGCAGCTGTTCTACTACAAACCACATTTTCCTACCCTTTAGGTATGCAGTGCTGCCTCTAAATAGCTGCAAAATATTGATGTAGCCTGATGAGAACAACTGACTGCTGTCTAAGGTTGCTGAAGAATCTTGGCAAGGTCTGTTTCATCTTCTGTCTTGCAAAGGAGGTTACAAGTTTATCCACCTAGTTGTTGACAAGAGACTTTAGAAATATTCTTTTCAAACACTAATAGATCTCCTGCTCCACATCACAGCTCTACAGTCCCCTTCATTCATATCCTATATAGCTTGATGGCCCCAAAAATATACCTTCAGAACATATGTCTGTTCTATGCTATAAACCTCAGTAAGCTTTACTGATCTATCCCTGAAACAATATGATGCATTTTTCAATCATTGTACAATTTTCACTACAGACAGTGGCATGCAGAAAGAACAAGAGAAGCAAGAAAGAGAACTGAGACCAGTGCTCTTCTAAGAGACTTCTGAAAAGCTTTCAGCCAAGGAAAATGAGAAATGTAATTGAGTTAATTTAATTTGGGTATGAACATTTGGTAGTCTGTTAGAAGAGATTATATTTAAATATTTTTTCTTTCTTATCTATTTTTAACCTAAGTATTTTCATATCATATAATGAAATAAAAATTTTCATTGTTTCTTGGAGACATTTCTATTTTCATTTCTAGCCAAAGAAATATGCCAGAAGCCACAGCTGAATTGTAACTAAAGAAGGGAGTTTTAAAACTACTTGAACCCCAAAAATCTTGGCTAATAATAAGTCTATAATAATTATGCGCCCAGACTATCAAAACTGCTATGATACTTCCCATCTCTGTCATTACAAAAACGATCTTTTTTCTTACAATTGTCTTTCACTTCCTTGGCAGAAAAACTGTTAGCCCTCAAATTAGAAGTAACATTGCAGTGGAAACTTCCAGATCACCAAGTAAAAATTCCTGCTGCCATAGATAACTCTGATAATCTCATCCATAAAGTGTTCCAGCTCCATTTTATTCCCACTTGAAGGCCTTTCCACAGCCTCAAAACTCTCGTGGTTAGAAACTTTCCTTCATTATCCAGTCTGACCTTTTATTTCTATGTGGTGCCTTTCTACCCAGATGTATTTGCAGTGTTCACATATCCCTTCTTAGCTTCCATTATGTCAGATTAAATAATCCTTTATCTGCATGTGAAAAAATAATACTATTTTTTGATCAAACCACGAGGATCATTTTAGACAAAAGTTTCTTACAGCTAAGCAAACATTTTTCCTCTATTCACTTTAATATTCTTTCCCAGTTCTAAGTTAGTTGAACTTCCAGTACTCTTCTTTTTTATACCAGTAATGGCTACCTTGCAAAAGTCAGGTTTATTTGCTCATTAGTTTTTCTCCTCAATATACATTCCCCATCCATTTCTAATTTTTTTTTTCTGAGCTGTAAGGACTGACTCTAGCTTAGAAAGAGCTTTCTGTCGGTTTGCATTCTCCAGACAGAAAGAAATTCCCAGAGTCGTTTGCACTTAGTTTCCAAGTTCCTCAGTCTGGGCTGACTGCATTCACTCACTTCTTTAGTATGCTGGGTTCCCTCTTGAAATCGTGAATCTTGGATTCAGAGTTACCTTTGCACCACCTTCTTTGTAAATGTCTACTGTCCAATCTAATATTGGTGATAAAATATCCCAAGATCTTGCGCTAATTGCCTTATCTTCTCACAACTTCACCCCTCCAAGGGCTAATAGTCACCTGAGACATTTCTTGCTTGATGCCAAGGTTACCTTCACATTATCCCAATGTGAAGTTGAGACACAAATTTTCTCCACTCCTTTGTACACATCTTCTGAGCTGCAGTCTACAGCTATGGATCTCAGGGAGCTATCATCCTCAAAAAACTTCATTTTATTGAACACTGAGCAAGTGTCCCACCACTTACCTTCACTCATACTGATTCTCTGTGCTCCCTTCACCCTCTGTTCAGGCTCTCTGCTTTTAATACACTGTCATACTGTTCTCTCCTGGAGTCTTTATCCTTAGTTATTTCCATTTTTTTCCTCTCTTGTGAAACTAGCCTCTATTCTTGTTTTCTTTCCTGCTATGTCATTTTCTCTTCCTGATTGCTCATCTTCTCTCTTCAGTACAGAAAACCTTTTGTCTGTTTCTTACACAGAAGAGTACTCAGTTATCGAAGTTCTGCCTTGCCCTTAAGTGCATGTATTTCTATGAAACACCCCTTCAGTGGCTGTTTGGCTTTCCAGTACACTATGTACCTAGAAGTCCTGACCTGCTTGCAGTTTCTCCTACATTTTTCTCCTAGCTGTTTTCAAATTGTTTTGAATTACATTTTTATACATAGTCTTGAATTTTTTCATCCAAGATTAAACTGTAGTGAATCTTCTCATCCAAGAGCATGATGCTGCATCCAGTTGACATCTAGTCACCAGTGATGTCCCCCAGGGATCGGTATTGGGCCCAGTCCTATTCAGTATTTTTGTTGATCTGGATGAGGGGGCTGTGTCTAGTAAATTCATAAGCAGCACCTAGTTGGGTACAAGTGTCAGTCTGCTGGAGGGTAGAAGGGCTCTGCACAGGAGATCCTGAACAGGCTGAATTAACGGGCCTAGAACAGCAATATGAGGTTTAACAAGAAAAAATTCTGGCCAAGGCAGTCCCAGGCAGTGCTACAGCCTGGTTGGAAATCTGACCAGGGATCTGACCAGCACCTGGAGGTGTTGTTTGACAGTGACTGAACACGAGCCAGCAGTGCCCAGGTGGCCCAGAAGGCCAATGGCATCCTAGATTGTATCAACAATAGAGTGGCCAGCAGGAGCAGGGCAGGGATTGTTCCCCTGGACTGGGCACTGGTGAGGCCACACCTCAAATCATGTGTTCAGTTTTGGGCCCCCCACCACAGAAAAAGCATTGAGGTGCTGAAGAGACTCCAGAAAAGGGCAAAAAAGTTGGGAAAGGTCTGGAGCACAAGTCCTATGAGTGGCTGAGGGAGCTGGGGTTGCTTAACCTGAAGAAAAGGAGGCTCGGGGATGACCTCATCTCCCACTACGACTGCCTGTAAGGAGATTCTAGCCAAGTGGGGCTTGTCTCTTCTCCCAGGTAACCAGTGATAGGACAAGAGGACAGGGCCTCAAGCTCTGCCAAGGGATATCCAGGTTGAACATTAGGAGGAATTTCTTTACACTAAGGGTGATTTAACATTGGATTTTACTGCCTAGGGAGTGGTGGAGTCATGGTTCCTGGAGGTGGTACTTTGTGCTATGGCCTAGTTAACACTCTGAGTCATGGGCTGCATTTGATGATTTTAGAGGTCTTTCCCAATCTAACTGATTTCTGTGATTCTATAATTATTTCAGGCATCATTAATGTAAAAAAATGTTTTCCCCACGTAACCCCTCACGGACATCACATGGCTGATGCTTATTTGCACAGTCAATATATGAAACACAAAGCACACGAATCGCTGGATAAGTCCTGCAGCTTGCTGCTATTTGGTCTCTCTCAGTCACTAGTCACTTCAATTTCTACTACTTTTCTCTCCATTTCAACAGCTGAATATTCATTAGAAACAATTGAAGACAGGAAACCTAACTCCCTTAGCTAAAAGGCCTTTGACCTTTCACCATTCAAATACAAAACTACCTTAAAGCCAGAAATGATAACTAGAACATCTCATTAAGAATAGTGATCAAACCAGTGAACCTACAAATGATGAAGTGCAGCCTAATAAACCACTAAGCAATAAAAAATGCCAGTTAACTTACCTCCAAAATATAAGAACTTCTTTGGCCAAAAAAATATAAGAACTCCACCATGGCCAAGTCTCATCCAGAAATCCCTGTTTACTGTGCATGCAGCAGTGGGGCTTTTTTATGGTATGGAAAACCAAAGTGCAGTACAGAATGTCCAAAGCTGTTGGGATTTCTTTTAATACATTTCTTTACTAAATTAATAAATACCCACTTGTGTCCAAATTTTCAACTGCATCTCAAGTGCAAACACAAGAGATGCTGCGGTTTCAGAGGTGCAGCCATATAATAAGATCTCTCAGGAAGATAATGGCAACTGACTATTATAACAACCACAGCTTAAACAAGGACTCTGTTACCATTACAGAGAGAAGGTGACATCTTTGTGCATATAAATGAGGAAAAAAAATAGCTTGAGGCCCATTTTGTTTATTTATTATTGCCATCTAAGCCATTATGAGATGCTGTGAGTTTACACATAGCAGAGGCACACAGTACAAATGTCATGAATTCCTTTTCCTTCCTAATTCAAAATTAGTAACATTAAAATGCATTAAATTCAAGACATTATAATTTAAATACTTTCATAAAGTCTCTTTAGTATGCTGTATTGCTTGTTGTATTGGTATTCCTGTCCTATTTTTGAAGTGCTTATAAAACAGCCATAAATACTGCTCATTTTGGAACATGTTATCCAAATTTTCAAGCCAAAACCAATCACTCATATCTTTTCATGAAAATGTGAATCAGATCAATCTTTAATTTGGGTGAGGTGAGTTTTTGGATGTCAGTGATCAGAAGCAGTGTGCCAGAAGGACAGGAAAAAAAGGTATTTTAATGAAATCTTAATGTAAAACAGAACTGTAATAAAATAATGCTCTTTGCAGTCTGCAAGAAAACAAAACCAGAACCCAAACCAATTGCTAGTTTCTCAAAATAAAATATACATTTGTAGGTTTTGGAAACAAATTAAGAGCCAAGCCAGTAAAACAGTGAGAACATCTTTAGCTTGAACTTCCTAGCTGCTACAGCTTCCTCATCTATTGGGGAGCTCTGTATCCTCCAAAGGTAGAAGCAGGCAGGCTATTCATGCTCAAAGCAGCCTTATTCTGCAATTTCTTGTCCTGAATTCAAGAAAGCAGTCACCAATGCCGCTTTTCAGTGGCTGATCACTTCCTAACTAGGCTTCTCCACATTTTGAACCACTCTGCTGGGTGAAGAAAAAGAGTGGCACAAAGACTTGTATTTACAAGTTTTTCATGTTTGGTTTTTTTTCCAAGGTTTTGGTTTTTGTTTTTTGTGTTTTAATTTTCACCAGACGGTTACAGCAGATCCAGGAGTAAAGCTGTATTGAATAAATTCAAAACCATCTAACAGAGATTAAGAGAGGAGGAAAGGATTATGGCCAGCTGCAGCACCTTCATCTGCTTGTCTCCTTTATTGTGCTGCTCACAGATCTGCTCAGTCATATGGGGAAAACTATCTTATTGGTACATGAAAAGCAAAAGTCACTGGACAGATATCTGCAACTGAGAAGAGAACATTTAAATCATCCAACCCAACTTAAAATCACATTTTGCAGGAAGACAAACTAATTCTTAGAAAATCCTGTTCAGTTGTTACAGTGGACCTCAGGTCAAAAATCACAGAACAAGGATAGAAATTTAAAAAAAAAAAGTGTGCTTATTAATATTCTTTCTATAATTTTTGTGTATTGCTGTTGCCATTAAGAGGTCTCCAAATGAGTATGGTCTCCATTGAATATAATGAAAATAAGGCCATGGCGAAAGAGCTCGCATTTGAAATCCACTGATCAAAGAATGCACCAGCAACAATACTCAAACTTTCAAGGCTTATTAACATCAGAAACAAAAAATTAAAAACCCTTTTAGAACTGAGCAAGATGATCTTTTGACTCTGAATCTGGATTAGTTTTCAGTTTGGAAGAAGAAATGTATTTTGATAGAGTCAAGAACACTTTCTGCTCTCTATGGAGGCATGCATTGTAGTGATTAAAGAATGGCTCTGTGGGATAGTGAGCTTTCAACTGAATAGGTGAAGAATCTTATTCTGAGATCTTTTGAAATGGAACAGCAGCTTGGATAAACTGATATCTCTCACAAAAATATAACACCACAGTGAATTAATAGATTTTGACACAGAAAAAAACAAAAAACAAAACAAACCAAACAAACAAAAAAAAGACAAATAATAGTTTCAGGAGAGCATTCAGGGGTTTTTTTATAATCATCATTTGTAAATATAATGTTTATTTCATAAATACATCAATATTCAAATATGAAAGAAATGTTGAACTGTAGGGCCAGTTAAATTATTATTGAGAGATACTAGTTTATCGTCCTTTTTTCCTGTTTCTGGTTTATTGTTGATAACATGTTTCTAGATAGCAAACTATGTATCATAAATAATTTACTTTGGCTTTAGATTACTTGATGTATTCAATTCTTTACAATTATTGTTTCTATTTCTTGCCCAGATGTATCTTTGTTTTAAATTGAGCTCTGAACAGTTTTACTATCACCTTGCAGCCATGAAATGCGTTTGCAAGGTTAGAGAGGTGGTTATACTGAGAAAAGTAATCAGCTTTCAGTAGATTTTTCTTTTCAGAAGAAGAAAACTAAATTCATGTCACAAAAAGGTGGAAGAGCTGCTCAGAACACAGAATCCTCTTTCTATAAGGAGATTCCTTCAAATTCCATCCTACATAAGGATATGTGTGTGCGCAATTTAGATATTCTCTGCCCCACTCCTCCTTTAGTGGGAATAAAATTTGCTCTTGTTTATCCGTGAAGCCCTTCTGCCACTTTTGCTGTCTTTCCTGCTTGTCAGGCCGGACCATTCTCAAGCTTGGAGGAGGTGATCTTGAAAATCAGCCAGCCCTTAGGGACTGCTCATCTATTCGGGGCTATGTCCCAAGGGATCCTTCCAAATAGGTTTTTGAACAAGCCAAAACTTGTTCTGAACTTCAGAATTGTGATACTGATCTTGGCACTTCTCCCACCTCTCAGGACCCTGAATTCCACAGCTCATTGTCACTGAAGCCAAGCTTGCTCACAGCCCTCATGTTGGTAAGTGTCAGACCTGTCAGTGTTTCCCCTGGTTGGCTCTTCTACCACCCACATTAGGAAGTCATCATCCCTGTGCTCCAGAAACCTCACAGATCACTTTGTGTGCTGCTGTGTTGTGTCCAGCAGATCGGTGGCTGGAGTCCCCCATGAGGACCAGGGCTTGCAAACACAAGACTTCTTCCAGCTCTCTGCAGAAGGGTTCATCTGTTCTTCCTGGTCAGGCTGGCAGTAGCAGGCACCCTGCTCTAAAACATCCACATTATTACTCCCGCTGATCCTGGCTTGCAGGTTCTGAGCTCTCTCACTGTCCATGCCAGGGCAGAGCTCCATGCATCTGCTGCCTGCAGACAGAACTCCTTCCACCCCCTGGATGGTCCTTCCCGAAGAGCCCCTACCCATCCATGACAGCGGTCCAGCAGATGCTCTGGTTCAGCCCAGATCCTATGCTTGTGTGAACAAAAACGTGCTGTTAAACAACTGAGTCATTCCCAGGGTTAAGGCACCATAAATTTTTGTCTAAGCTTTATGTCCCTTCATGAATTAGGGCAATTCAGACAGCAGGCAGCATTCTTGTTAACAGCTCATTTTCTCTCTCAATCTCTTGTCAAGAAACAGCTTACAGGACTTCCTGACGAACCTCTAGAAGAAATCATAGTTGCACCGAGAATTTTTCAAACAATAAATTACAAGGGAACAAGAGAAAAAAAGACTGAAATGCTGTTGCAGATCATCAAGACGACAAATAGGAAATTTTATTGCTGTACATGCACCCTCATTCATTGTCTTTTCCAGTACTGGGATAGCAGTGGTGGAGTGAAATAAGTGCTTTCTACACACATTTTCAACCATGGCTTAGGTCAGTCCTCTGTTTCTGGAGGGTAAGTGCTCTTTGGAAGCTATTGAATTCAGTGCTAGCTGAGTCATAGCCATTTGCCTATATGACTCTATCTGAACATGCTTAAGAAATGCCTCCTGGCTACTTCCTACATGTAGAATACAGACTCTGGTGACTTCATATTTCAAATTCTGTACTCAAAAATCTAGAAATATTTACAACTTCATGGCCTTTGGGGTGGGGAATTAAATACATATTTTTGCACAGTGAAGCTGTTAAATACTTACTGCCCCAAGAAAATATGGGAATAAACATTCAACATATGCAGTGTCCCACATCATACAACAAAGCAAGCCATAAAAATTGACCTGCAAAACACCTATAAGTTAGTTTTAAAAAGCTGGATAACTGCAAATAGACAGCTAACAAAAAAGCACTGGTTTGTGGTTAGTGCTCCCAGATGTTTATCCTTTACCACAAGGCACAAGAGAAGCTCTCTCCACCTGGATGAGAAGGGATGAGCTGCACAAACCCCACTCACTCACCCACAATATCAGCAAAGGAACATCTCCCTGCTAGGAGCAATGACAGCTACATCTAGCCCAGCAGCCACTGCACTTGCTCACTGTGTTTACAACCTTGAGCACATGTATTTTAGCCAGGATTATAATTGTCTTCATTAGTGTACAAAAAATACACTTTTCTGGACCTTTTTCTATTGAAATATATCAAATTCAACCATGATCATAAACATGGAAGTCAGCAAGGAGTGTTGCAATTATCACAGTGAAAGAGAACATGATTTCTTTGATCCCAGCATCCAGCCATCTGCTACCACCAGGACATGGCGCTTCAGAGAGGAGAGAGACACTGTTCTTCCTTTGCCCCCCACTGCCTATTGCAACCTAAACCCCAAGTCTGGCAATCCTTCTCTTCACAGCAAAGGTTACTGCAGAAATCTTGAACTTTCCTAACTCAGCCTCAGAGTAGTGACATACATTATAAACTTCAGAAAATAATCCAACATTATATTCCAACGTTGCTCTGGGCTCTTTGAATCTCTGCACCTCTCAGACTGGCTGAACAGGAAACAGAGAAGCAGGATTAATAGGTGAGCAACAGGTAATTTGTACACAATTGTACAATAAAGTCTATCTGGTAACATAAATTGCTTACAGAATGATCCTCTGAAGACAAGTAAAAACACACAAAATAAATGTTTAATATTTTCTTGTTAATGTCTACAGCTTTGTCCTGACTGACTACAAAGAGTTGCCATTTAAAGTGGATATACCCAATGAGCTCAACTTTGCAGCTCTGCTGGTTCCTTGTACAGTCTGAAATTATCCTAAACTGCAACTTTTTCTTGTTTGATCTTCAAGTTTTAAGCAAGAAAAAGGATCATGAAAGCATTTTCAAGCATTTTTTTGGTCTTTTAATTCAGTCACACTTGCTGCTCCCTATGGTTTAAATTATTCATTACAAATTGTGCAGATTCAGATGTCAGCAAGTCATTGGCTAAATAACAAATTCAAAAATGACTCTGCAGCCATTCTCATAACATATCAGAATCATCCTATGCCCAGGCAGGACTGATCATTCATTTTCAAGTAACATCTGAAGCTGGACTCATTTCAGTTTTTAATGACTTTAAAGCTACTTGATGCGCTAAATGAACAGCTATTGTTCAGGTATTGTAAATGAACAGGATGGTCATGTTTAAAAAATTGGTTAGATCTCAGTAAATGTTATTCCCAGCTGAAATCAGTTAACAAGAATGCATGGGCCTCTACCCCAACGGTGCACTGTGACAGAAGGACCCTTTACAAGACATGAGGAAGAGTCTTCAAGTATTGTCTTGGTTGTAAGCACAAGCTCAGCAGGCACCAGCACAACCTCTGCACACCCTCCAAGCACCAAGCTCCATAGGATCCCTGCAGCACCCATGGTGGTCTGCAGGCTTGGCTACACAGTACCTCTGGAGACAGGCAGTGGGCTGGCATGTGAATTCATGGCCCCTGGACACTGGTGTTGCTGAGAATTATTAGGCATGCACTCAGGCACTTCCCTAGCACAACAGAGTACACTGGGCTCACAGGAGAAAACATATAAAGCAAATTCCTCCTGCCCAGAGGAGTTTATAATCTGAAAGACTGGATGGGCATTTTTGAGTGTTTTATGTCCTGGGACAATTTAGAGGGAGCCAGGAGAGTGTGAAAAAAATAAAGGGTGAAAAATAATTTTCCCCTCAATCAGTTTAAGGGCATACAGTGACATCCAAATATCATGGATGCCTAATTCTTGTCTTTAAATATAGAGATATCTCTGTTAAGGTATTTGTATGGGAACATGGCCAGTTAGGCATCTGTCTGGTCACCCGGGGATGAGAGCAACTCATTTATGCGAGCACATATTTACACACATGAACCACACATTTACTCAGACCGGGGTTTGAAAGCCCAGGTCCCAGTTTGGTATGAACTGGAGGAGGCCTCTGAACAAATAGTTGATAAACAAAAATCCTTTTGCTGTCAGATGGGCTGGGGATGCCCAGTGTAACTGTAGGAGGTATCTCATAGGCAGCTCAGAGAGAACTTGATCCCAGGTAGCCAAGTACTGTTTCCAGAAGTGGCTGCATAAGGCACACAAGAAGAAGCAGAGCATCAAGCTCACTTTATGTATCAGTCTTTTTCTGTATCACATAGGTCCATGTTTTTCTCCCAGCCTTGTCTAGTTTTGAATAAAACACAATATGATCTCCAAAATTAGACCAATCAATGCACGGAAAGCACTCTGAGCACACTCTTTGAGCCTGACCTGTCACTGAATGCTTGCCATATATTTAGCTCAATCATTTGCAAGTCTGTGATGTTGAACAAATGCTCTGCTTTCCACTAGTTCTGCAAAGTGCTCCTAATTTTAACTCTGAGTCAACACTGTACGACTGCACATTTAAGTTAACCTGCATAGTCAGCTTATAAATTTTTAAGAAGCTTTTCCTTCTCTAACACTGAATGTAAATGCAAGTTGTTTGAACAAAGATACTAATTTATCAGTTATAACAATGAATGCACCTCTTTGTCTACTTCTGTCTGTGTGAAATAGGCATTTGTCATTGACATAAATGGAGATTGATGGCAAAAATTATGTGCAAAATGCAGAATAAAAATCAGAAGGCCAGTGCAGCCTGGTATGGCTTGCCATATCTCCAGCAATATCAGTGGTGTTAAGACCATTTTTTACAGCTGAAGATCTGGCTGTTAGCTTCCAACATCTCAAGATACTTTTGTATATTTATATGTTTTTTGATGTTTATAAACTTTTCACCTAGTGCTGACCTTCTTTTGATTTGGAACAATGACAACACATTGTTTATGCTTTCACTCTAAATATGTTTCCTGTGCAGTCAACAAACTTTACTTGTGCTTACTGGTATTAAAAGTTATTTTTGTGTCTTTACAAGTATATGTTTGTGTTAGAAAAAAGAGAAGCATCATTGTTGCTTCTAGTCTTGACCTACAATGCAGAAAAAAGAAAAGAGCTTTATTTAAGAAACATTTTGGAAAAAAATTGCAGAATGAAATAAATGAAATAATGGACATTACACAAAGGACCTGCATGCAAGAAAGTGAAAAAACATAGGAAAGAAAGAGATAAAGAAAGAGTTTAGAATAGTGATGCCACATTTTACTTATCAACTGTCTCAGCCACACATATTCTTACTCAATGTGTAAAGAAATTTAAGTACACTTAATGTGTAGGGTATTTCAATGAATTCCACTAGTATATTTTAAATTTATACACATTGACAGAATATAATTAAATTCCTTTTTATGATTAATTTTATTATTATTATAATTTAATTAATTATATGCACAGTCCAAGATGAGAGACTCATGGACTTCAACACAGATCAAGTACTTTGATGTACAAAAAGCAGAGAGACAGAAAATGTAGATGCATGCAATTATTCTCCTTCTCATGTCCAAATTTATGACTAAGGAAATAAAAAGGGCCCCAGCCATCTTGAAGAGGTAGAAGGGACAAGAAGATTCACATGTTATAGTTTTGAGACGATCCACTGAAGTCAGCTGGATATCCCACTGAGATACTTCTGTGGGAATAAACACAGATTACACTTAGTCAAGATGCACACACTGAGAACAAAGAGCATTTGTCCTCTGCTAAATGAGCACAGGAAGAGAAGATTTACTTGTAGAAAAACCACAAAAATATTTTCACCTACTTTTTAACCCAGAACACAGGGAAGCCCTAGGACACCGATCTCACTTTAGACCAGCTGAAGCAGTACTACCCGGGGTATATCAGCAAGCAGCAAAGGCACCTTCATCAGCACTAATGGTCAATGCATTGAAACGCATTTTTAAATCTCCCAACCATTACCCCATTATGTGCTGTGATTTTCACACTTGTCTCAGAGCGCAGGAAGCAACCTCCTTCAGATGAAAACAAACCCAAAGATGTGCTTCAGGCACTAACAAGAATTCGGCCTACAGGACCAGGCTGTAACTAGCATGAAGTCCCCAAAACCACACGTATCACAGAGGTCAGTGCAGGTTATTTTACTCATCAGATCCACTCCTAAAGAAGCACACTACTTGCTAATGTAGAAAGAGTCATGTTCAACCACTGCACAAAGGGACAATGACAAGTGGGGACAAGGCTGATTATAGTCAGCCAAAATCAACTGTCAAGCCCTAACAAGCTTGTGATGAAGTACAGCTAATGTAATTATCACCTTAGGGTCCACAGAGAAGGACACTGATAGAGTAGAAGACAAATGGGCTAGTAAGCAAGAGTCAGAGTAAAAAGTAAGGATTCCTAAACTGAAGGCTGTGATCAAGTCAGCTGTGTGGTGACAGCAAAAAAACTGCAGCTAGGTAAAATACAAGGTAATGCAGCCCACAGAGTGTAAGATAGCAGTTACTTGAGCAAGGAACACAAAGCCCATTGTTTATACTAAAAAGCTGGTAGTTCCTTAATTCTTTTGACATTAGGAGACCCATATTTCTTTAAATTGTCCTTTCTGTTTTTCTCTTGATCTCGTATTACATTTTCATTGTGAGAGCTACAAGTTTTTTCCTACAATTCCCAAGATAGGGATGATGGGTTTTGCTGCTGACATTACTAGTGAACCATGCATGAATTCGTAACAGCTCCCACATCCAAAGCAGATCAAATAAAAAATTACCCTCACAGAAACACTTTTTTTCCCTTGATATCTGATAAAACCTGTTACTTCCTTCATGGATCAGAGGTCTTTGGGGAAAAAACAAAATGGACAAGAATTTCAAAAAGAAAGAAAAAAGTACTGTTTCTACTGGAAAACTTTTTAGAATTTTTTATTGCATTATAAAGAAGGCAAGAAAAGTAAGCATAAAGTATTGTATTTGTAGGTCACCTTTAAAGAGTAAACAACAATTATATATACTTCATCATTCTGAGTTCTGCATATCATGTTCGTGTTCCTCATCTGTCTTTCATACTGAGGGGACTCATCCATCATGTAGTCATACACACGCCTGTCATATGGGGGTGATAGAAGTTATCTTCAAGCTAACTCACTGACACTTCTTAATTAAATATCCTGAAATATTGCATATTATTTTCCTGTACCACCACTGGAGACAATGGTAATTACATGGTGATTCCCAGAAACATTTTATGAATCCTCAATTATTGTGCAACTAACTGGATTTGACATTAATGCTGCTAGTCTACAATGAATTATATGTAATAAAATATAGGAAATATTCAGGCACCTTTATGAGTTATCCAAGACTGTCCATTCTCCAAAGTTACTTACACTGTTTTTGCAAAATATCCTAGGACTAGGTATTTGAAAAAATCCTGATGATTTTGACTGGGTTATTTCCAAGGTAACAGCAAGTTACAAGACATCCTTAAAATGCAGCCATTCTAAATAAATAAATATTTGCTCTTATAAACATTCCTAAGATGTGTAGACTCAAGGACACAAATTCCTCCCATTTCCATTGTCTTACTTACCAAAAGGCATAGCTGTTGCAAGTGTTGCTTTATTAGGAAAATGTAGGGCCTGTTTTGCAGCAGCACCTGCCAAAGGATCTGTACATTATTGATTTCCAAGTATGACAATGGTTCACATTTCTACCTGTCCAACTCCTTCATGAATTTTCAGTGCAAACCATAACCTTCTTCCAGGGATCTGAGAGCCATAAAGCATTTTAAAAAATATAAATACTCTCGTCCCACTGCATATCTGATCATTTGATGAGCATAGTTTAATATGCTCCTTCCAGTTGCCACATCCTGTTTATGTCAATGCCATTTCATGAAATTTATTGATATGTTAATTACAAATGGATCTTAAAGTTTCTTTGGAATTTTCTTCCTGCTGTGTCATTCATTGACAAGTGCAATTCATCCCAGGGTGTGTCACAAAGGTGCTTGCTGGAAAGACAAGCAATGGATGGGGGAGTTCAGAAAGAAATTAGCAAACAAAGACAACATAAAACTTACTTTAAAACTTGGAAATAGTTCTGTGCTCTTAAAAATTCAAAATCTCAATTTATTCCCTCATTTTCACTAATTATAATTGCAGGACATAAATCCACACTAGTGTCCCCCAGGGTCTCCTCCAGATATTTTGCCTCCATGTGCTGTGAGGCTATTTTATCCTTTCACTTTCCATCTCTCTTATTCTCTCTAACTTCTACTATTTGCTTTACCACTTCTCTGCTAAGCTCCAGGTCCCAGTAGACTCTCCCCCTCCAGTTCTTTATTTGCTTTAATATGCTTCTTGCCTGAAAAAAATGTTATCTGGTTTTCTCCACTATCGCTAATTTTCTTCTCTTCATCCTAAACATCACTATTTCCTGAAGCATATTAAGCCAGTAGAATCTTTTACTGACACAATACAGTCTCAACTTTGCACTTCATTTTTCTTCTCATTCTCTTTTTCAAATGTTTCAGTTTTCCTGCTTCATGACTGAAATACCAGTTTAAATATATCACTACAGTTGACCCTGGCAACTGAGGATATTGAAACACTTTTACACTTCCCATGCACGCTGTGCCCATCAATTGTGAAGTCCAACCATTGTGCTCCACAGACCCTGCCCACAGCTTTAGGGGCTGTCTCTGACTTTTATCAATATTGCCCATCCCTGGAAATCCTTAAAAGACAACAATCACTTTTTGAGAGGTGTCTTCTACAGGTTTCCTCTGCTAAGCCAGGCACACTGTGTGTTCCTAATCCCAGTACTTTTACCATGGTGAATGCTTTTACTTTACAGAGTGCACCGTGGTTTACTTCACAGAGTAGAGGCAGGGAATACTTATCACCTGCAGAAGTGTTATGATCATTTCCTTCTGACATTTTATGCTATTAAGTGGCACAAACTATGATGAAATGTCATCATTCAAATACAGCAACAAAATGAAACCGACTCCAAACATGATCTGACTACAGAGTGTGTGGAAAACACCCCCACTTTATCAGTAAACAGTAGAAAAGTATTTGATAATTTATGTCACAGCATTCAAAGATTCTGAAGTCATACATTATTCATGAAAAAAGTCATCAACTTGTGTCTTTAAAAAAGACACATTAAAAAGTACAATGTTAAAAATAGATGGCATTTTATTGGAGATCATAATTATTTAAAAAGTTGGCAATGGGGCTTTTTAGTTCCTAAAACGACCTTTCAAGATGAAATGAGGAAAAGAAAAGCTTTTCTGAGGAAGAAGCTATGAAAAATTCTAGTGCATAAAGAAGGCATTTACCTTTAATCTGAATTTTAGTATATTCTCCAATAAGAACAGAGATCGGTAAAATCACATTCAGATGCTACTAAGTAGCAGTGTAGGTCTGCTGAAAGACAGAATTTGTAACCTTGTTGTGACCAAAATTGTCATGATACATCTGTAATTTGGGAATTCAAACTTTGCCTGGGCAGTAAATGAGAAATGTACAAATATATTGAAGATCATAAACATGAGCAGAGAGCAA
The DNA here is from genome assembly GCA_013399455.1 of Anthoscopus minutus. Lineage (NCBI taxonomy): Eukaryota > Metazoa > Chordata > Aves > Passeriformes > Paridae > Anthoscopus > Anthoscopus minutus. The sequence continues at coordinate 75,715 of VWYI01022114.1, read as the reverse complement.
TCCCAGAGTACCATTTACCTGTCTCAGTGTTGCGACATATATTATCGGTAAACAGATTTGCTTTCATTTTCCTTAATCAGTGTTCACTCTTCTGCTTACTTTCCCCCCAAGCAAAGATCATGTGAAAATATTGGTAGCATTACAATTTAAATAAACAGTAAAAGCATAATTAGAAGTGGACAAACAGTTGGCCAAAATCATACAAGGCAGTTAGTGAGTCTGCATTACCTTTTGAGTGACCCCTCCCTGCACTCATTTCATTTTTTCAAGGTATGTTGTGCGTGGTCAGTCTCTGGTGCACGTGCTGGGACCCCAAGTGTGACCTCTCAAGTCATTTATTGGGCAAAATCCAAGGGTGGATAATGAGACAAAACACCAGCCATGGGATGACCAGGGTGGTATGCAAAGGCATGATGACAGCTGATCACTTAACCCTTTGCCTTTACCCTCCTCCTGCCTAAGGCAGATTCAGCTCCTCAGAGGTGCTGCAGAAGAGGTAGAACTCTAAGAGCATTAGAATGCACAGCAAAAGGAAGCAGCGAGTTCCCTTGTTAAGGCCAGCTCCAGGAAAGTATCCTTGTTCAGAGAGGATGTTAAGTGCCTTGTTAAATCCTTTTGAGGCTGGTGGGACTGGAAAAAAAGTACTTAAAGTTAAGTATATTGGTAAATGCTTTCTAGACTTAAACTATTACTGCTTTTCTGACTAGTGCCATGCTCTTGGAGGCCTCTTCATTCCTTGGAGGCAGTGCAAAAAGAGGCACAAGACTCTTGTCTCTGCAAGGAAGGGATAACGCTTTACCCCAGTAGACTTCTCCACTGCATTAAGCGAGTTCCAGAGAAGAAACCAAGTGTTTCACCTGTATTTAAATTTATTCTCCTGTTTACATTAAACAAATCTAAATCAATGTATTAATCACATAACTGCTTTCCTCTGGAGCAGTTGCCTCCTGTTTACAGCTGGCTAAGTGGGAGCTGGAAACTTTGTAACAGAGCAACTTCAAAAATGAATAAGAACAGAGGTGCAACAAGCAACCCACTGGCTCCAAAGAGAGCTGACTTATAGAAAGATGAATCTGAGACACAATCAGCATGTTCACAGAATTCAGTCTCCTGCTGGATGACTAAAAGGGACTGTATTGTCTAGTGAATGTCTAATATCCCTATTAAACGCAGTGATCAGGGTAGGAAACTGCAGGCAGTAGAGACAATATGCAGGCAGTAGGCACAGCATGTGTGGCTACAAACAGATATTACAACAGCTGAATAATAACTTTAACCTCTGCCTTCAAAATGTACCACAAATTCTATAGGTTGTTAGTCACAGGAAACATTCTGCATGAAAAAGTATAAACATGGCTTTAATACAACAATATTGCATTGTCAGCTCTTGGTAATAGGTTTAATTTTAACTCAGGGAAGCCACAAAAACAAATCAAGATTTTTGTTTCCCTTTGCATTCTTATGGTTACCAATGAGATTTCCAGCAGCTTAAATTCCAGTGTATGGTGGCTGAACATTGAATCATTAATTACCTACCTTCTGATAGAAAAAAAAAACAACTGTATTGAAACCCTAAGCTGTGGTTTCTATCTTTTTAAAGAAATCCCATCTGTTAGTTTCTACTCCAGAACATTTGAAAAAGCTTGCCTGAGGGGAAAAAACCCTAAAATTAAAAATGTCATTGCAGTAGTAGGAGATGGGGTTACCTCCCACTGCTTTAAATTCAGCACTGCAGTTCTGGCCCTCAAACCCATCTTGTGCAGTGACAGGTCTGAGCTGCAATACTGAACTTACACAGGTTTGGGGAGCCAAAACTTTATGTTCCTTAGCATAGGTCAAAGCAAAGCTAAAAAAGTGCCTGTAGGGAGTGGTTAGAGAAAAATGGTAGATGAAACCAAAAGGGCTCTTTAGGCTCCGTCCAAAACCACAAGGCTTTGAAAATATAAAGAAAGCATCGTTTTAGAACAAAGAAGAAAGCTTCTCCTGCTGTTTATGTTGGTGTCTATGCCAGGGAGAGTGCTGAACACTCAAGGGTCTCTGTGCTAAGCACTGTGTAAGCACACAAGTAATTAGTCCTGTCTTTGGAAAGTTTGCAGTCCAGGCCCTTTTCTTCTCTGCCTTTTGCACATATTAAGTTATATCTCCTCATTTAATGGCAAAGAAGCACTGTCAAACTAGATAAAGCAAAATGCCTGCTGTGCTTACCATCCCTTTCAGAACATATTTTCTAATCCACAACAATAAAGTATAATTTATGCATTTTTATCAAACTCTGCATTATTTCAATAACATCTGCAGAGATCAGATTGCAATATGTTCTGGGAGATATTGTTTTGCCCTGAGTTCATAAAATGTTATATTTTTCAGTTAAATCGCCTGCCACAATTTTTTCTGCAGTTATGAGTAATTTTTTATCTCTTTTGCCAGGTCTTGTTTTGAGTAGTAAGAGTTCTCAAAGCCAGATGATTTGCAAAACTTTCTTCAGTGGTCTGTGAATATTGATTTAAAGCAGGACAGAATCAATGACCATAGCTCATTTATTGGATGTCTTTCTTAAAAGGACATATGTCAAAGAGGCATCAAAAAATGGTCTTTTCATAAGCTTTTAATTTATTTAAGTAAACCCTGCTGGGATGGAGGACTATGCTCAAATGGAAGCTTGTCCAACTTTTCTATAGAGTGTGTTAAAAAAGATTGAAAATAGGCTATCCACTGTTCTCAAGGGCATTTTTTTATCTCTCATGGGGGAAAAGCAGGCACCTGGAGTAACCACTTGGATCAGTTCAACAGTGAACTGTGCATCCTTGTCCAAGTTGCTGCTGTATCTCAGCACTTTCTTACACTTTCAGGCACTGATCAGACTTCCAGGGGCTATTCCCAGTTTCTCAGTTCTGCTGCTCTGAGGTCTTTCTTCACAGATATGGACAAAATTGTCCTGTTCCAAGCTCCTGAAGCAGACTGTGGAAAGTGACTGAAGTAAATGGTTGTTGGCAAAGCGACCAGGTAATTTCAACGAGAGATGCTGGTAGTCTGTAGTTCTGCTCAGGTGAAACCATCTGGGACTGAAAGAACACTTGCTCTTGGATCAATAATTCAGGCAAGGGGGTTTTCAGCAAAACCAGTGTATAAGCCAAAATTGCTTTTGCAATGAAAACCTGCCCAGGGAAAATAGCCCACCTCTCATTTCCTATGCAAAATCCATTGTCCTCCAACAGATTCTCCAGGGAATGATCAGAACTGAAGAGATGCTTTATTTGGGGCTATTTAGCCTGAGCTGCACAGTGAATCTATAAGGATTTTCCTTCTGAAAAAGCAGTCAGAACTTTACCAGAACACTAATATAAGAGGCCTGTGGCATGCTAGAGTAACAATAATGTATTAAACTTATCAGTTCACTCCTGTCTCACTTCCCATCACTAATCTGACCCTCCAGCAACCATAAACCCTACTTGAGTTGCACTAGTGTGCATAGGCTGAATTTGCATTAAGGATTCATTGGGAAGGATTGTCTGATAGTTTGCACTAACTATTGAGACAATTTCAGAGAAAAAAGTTGCTTATTAAAGAGGTGGCTAAGACAGCTGCTTTGCTTTATGACTCATACACAAACAAGCATAGGGCTTTTTATTTTATAGAATTATATTGCTAATGTTATTGCCGAGGAAATAGACTGGAAATACAAAACCAAAACCTTTTCTTGCCCTTTAAGATATGTTCTACACACTTTTTTTTTTCTTTTGAATAATAAAAATCCACAGATAAATATGTTTATAAAGAGGTAATTCCATCCCTGGGTTCTGAGACCTATAAACCAAGGCAACTTCATTTTCCTTGTTACAAACATCTTAAGATCAAGTTATACAGCTAGACATAGTTGAATATATATTTGTGGTTAAGTTCATTTAAAATTATATAGGGATAGGAAAATATATTTGGAATGTACTATTGGTGTCCAAAAATGTAAAATTATAATATCCCAGTGGCATAAACAAAGAGAGAGTAGGAATTTATATTAGGTAGTACACTGCAACAAGGTCTCACAGGCAGAGAGCAGGAGTAGGTTAAAAGTGGAATAGTGCTAGGGCAGGCGAGGTAGAAGACGAGTTTATGAGGCGACAGCCTTATTTTGCCTAAGCTTGTCTGGAGGTGAATGGAGAAGAGCTCTCTTTCAAAATGGGCTTCAGTATTTCAAACTGTATTTGTGCTCTTAACCAGGTTTTACCTTTCCATAGGCAAGAAGGCCAGGCTGGCTCCAGGGTGACATACCAGGAACATCAACTGGCTCAGAGAGAAGATCCTGCAGAAACACCTATCAGGAGAACATTGAAATTCAAGGGAGAGGGTGGAAAACTGAACAGATACAGGTATAAATGTACATATGCATACTGCCAACTGTAAATGGCCTCCATTGTTCCTGATCCCACTCCTTCATTCCCTCCATAAAAAAATTATGAGACCCAACTATTCATATAGCATTTTCAGAAATTTAATAGACCGTATAGATTAAACTCTGAGGGCCAAGAACTGGTGTCAGATACACCCAATGAAACCCCATCTGAGAACAAAATTTGGCTCAGATTCAGCAGGCAAATGAAAGGTTTTTTTCCACTTTTAGAAGAAACCCAAGTATGTAAAGTTTATAGGCACTAGTAGGAGAATAAATCAATTTAAGTCCATGTCACACCATTCTTTACAGTTTTGTAACAAGGTGTACTTTGTTAGATTTTAATCTGCATACATTTGAGACAGCAAAGCTCTTCAAAATCATCTTTTAATGGCATCGCAATTTATAGACAGTAACTAATTTCAAACTTCATAGCACTTGGCTTTTATGATTATTTCAAATCATTTAAATGCAAATGAATTTCCAGAGAGAGAAAACATCAAATGCCCTTGAGTGGCAACATGTAATAGAACTGCAAGCAGAAATCACAGTAGGAATTTGAAGCAGTCTGATAGGGTTTGACGGGAGGTCTGTATAAAAGTGTTTGCCTAAATCCAATTTACATTTCATTTCACATTATATTCTATTTACCCATTTTGTCATTTTAATATGACTTATTTACTTAATCCTGCTCTGAAATCCAATCTACTATCAAGAGCACATGTGGAATTCTGGTCAGGATAGGACTTACAGCAATTTTGCATTTTAGGACAATAATAATATAGTTTCTAAAAAAAGAGCTAGCTAGATTTTTCCCCACAGTTAATAATGTTACAGCACCACACAGCCAAAAACATTTGTGCATGCCTTAAATAATTACACTTCTTTCAAGCTAAGCAACTGTTTGCCTACTGACAGAGTGATATTTCCTGGGAGGCATTGCTAAGCTACCGTACATACAAAATATTTGGACACAGAGTGTTGAGAAAGATCAGAACTATTCTTAATGTGATTGCACTCAGAAAGATAAGAACTGCCCTGGAACTCCCCATTCAGCAGCAGTTATAACAAAGCACCACGGGTATGTTTTTTTACAGCCAGACTAGTCTACCTCTAGTGCTTCCTGTGCTTTTGGAAGCAGGTAAGGAGCCAGCCACAGCTCATATCTTGGTATCACTCATCCTGTCAGCATCCAGCCTCTGGGTTACACAATGCACATGTCTTGTTTATATTACCCGAGAGAAAAAAAAAGTCACTACCCATGCAAAAAAAAATTATCCATGCAAAGTGACCAAATGCCCTAGCCCAGTGCAAATTCTGCAATACAGCAGGCTAAACCGTGGCATCCAGCACCTGTAGGCAGGCAGAGATGACGATGTAGTTTGCACAGCTTGCAGGGGAATTTGACCATGGCATGGGCCAGACTTACACAGATGATCAAGGTATACGTCTCTGCTCTGAGGGAACGAGAACTCCAGTGACCAGACAGTCTCTAATTTCTCCAAATACATTTTCCAGGCCCAGTATTTGAATGACAAGGCAAAAATACCTCTCAGACTCACTAATTCCAGCAGGCTATACTAAAAGGCCTCCTAGTCTGCAGGAGAGGAGAATGGGGGAACAGAGTTTGTGGTGCTGCTGGTATCTGAATATTTTCTCATTTCCAAGAGATGAACTGCACTACTTAAGACTACTGTAACAAAGTAAAAAATTTAGATCTCATGTGTTTTCAAAATCTGTCTTTTTAAAGATAACAGAAGACACAAATACCTTCAGATAGTCAGGGCTATTCATCATTCCATGCCACACTTCCAGCACATAGTTTGCAGAAATCCATGAATATTTTCATTTCTTATCAGATATAAATTACTGATACAGCCAGTACAATGTTTGTTGGTGAAAACTCCTATAGTCAAGTAAACTGAGTGATGGATTTGAAGGAAAATAAGAATAAAATATTGTGCTTGAGATAGAGAGATTACTAAAATTGTTCTATTCCAACAGTAGCCAATTTCACAATCAAGATGTCTTTTCTATTGCAAAGGCAATTTTTATATGTCTCCTGCACATAAATGTCACTCTTTTGTTTATTATGTGTTTCTTTTTCATTTATTTCATTAATTTTGTATATATTTTCTGCAAAGGCTTCTAAGGAAGTACATTTGTCCTCTGTTTTGAGCAATTTGTCTTTTGCAAGGACGATAAAACTGTGTAAAAGCAATAATACAAGGCCTTTTATCAAAAACTTATCAGCACTGTTCAAACAACGAGGCAGTTCATTGGATTTGAATAAGCTAACTCCTGGGTTAGCTTTGGACCTACAGTTCATCAGGTTAGATGCTGGCTATTTTATTTTTTCACTTTTTAAACTTCATGGGATGGGTTGGTCAGCTAAAGACTGATATATTGTCTGGCAGTGATCAAACAGTAGCAAAACTTTAATACAGATCTTGAGTATTTATTACTACTAGGTACAGTTCCACCATCCACTAGTCCAGGTCCCCATCGGCTCCCAGGTGTTGGTGACTGATCCTCCCTCTTTCATCAATGAGTGGCTGCTCAGAAGCTCTGCCTAGGAAATTTCCCTTTGGAAAAAAACAGGATGAGGTCTAGGAAAACCTTCCTCTCTCCCTTTCAGAGGCCACTCCCATAAAGATAGATTGCCTGGCTGCAGAAAGTTTTATTCCCAACTCTCTGGTCTTTCCCCAGGGCTCTCTTTTCCCAGTGCCCACACTTCTTCCTTTCCATGCCCTCCAGCTGCACCCCTGGACATGCAGATTGGAGTGTCTGGCCCTGAGCAGCACAAAACCAGGACAGTCAATACCACTTCACCTGGCAGCAGGATCCACCACATGGAGGAGAGAACCAAGCACTGCAAACAAAGCCATTATTTGCTGAGATCATCAAATCACAGCTTGCTGAGATTTGCAAAGTAGTTTTCTGTAAGGGGATGTCAGCCCCTTCACTGCGAGGTTATACTGCATAGAGGCCATAAAGGGCATGTCCTCAAAGACACCTCTGGATCCTGACCTCAGTCTCTCTGGCTGTAAATAGTTTTAGGTTTCACTCAGCTCTGCAGTGAGTGGTGAATGGCTTGCACAGTGGTACCACTCAGCGACTTCAGTGGAGCTGCCCCAGGTGTTTGCTGCGCACATACAGCCAGGTCCTCTTGCAGGCAGGTGAAGTATCTCAGGGAAGAACTAAAATCCACTGTCAGAAACTTTTATAGCAGTAGAAAACATTCTTAATAAACAAAATATGTGGAACTTATGTCAAAACCAGACTCTGTCAGGAAGCAGCATAGTTCATGTTTCTTTATTCACACCCTGTAATAAATTGCCTTTTTAATTTCTTCTCTTTTCTACTACATTTTTTTCCTGTAGCTGTAGGATGCTTCTGGTCATACATGTAAGCTTCTTTTTTAACCTTTATTTCCTTTTCTGTGACAAAATTAAGATTTTTCTTCGTGGAAGTGTTGATAATATTTTATAAATTTAGATATGACTGTTAAATGATAAAAGAAATAATAGAAACTTTGGCTGTGAAGTAGAAAGTACAAAAAAAAACCCCTAGACTATAGGCAATACACTTCATGCACTTACAGTGCACTTCAAAGCCAAGAAGCACTAGCGTTAACATAAGAACAGTTGCTTTGCAGACATCTGATACCATTCTCTCAAGCCTGCTGAGTGCACTGCTTTTTTCCTATGTTTGTTAAACACCTCTTTCCCCAGATGGCTTGGTATCAGTAGGTCATTTTACCCACAACATAAACACTTTGAACAAGTTCTATATTTTTAAAGCAAATACTTTAGTGGCTTTTATACTGCAGGAAAAAAGGAAAACAACAAAACAATAATGTGATTGAACCACGATCTTAAAAAGCAGCATGGCTGAGAGACAGATCTCTAGGTTTACAACTGAATAAAAACCAGAAGGAGAGGGGGAGATGTGGCAGTTCTGTTTCTATCCACAGATTAAATATGATGTGGTAATAACAAAGATTGAAGTAAAATATATCAGGGCCAGAACTGAGCAAGTGTCTTACCTCACCACATTGTGAAAATAAGGGACAGATTTCCATATAGGACATATACAGATCCCATATGTACACTACATTATTTACAAAATATTCATTAACATTTCAAGCTGACATGAAAATTATTAGGTTGCAAAAAATATCGGTTAGCTGCTCTTCATTGCAAAGATTTCTGCAATGAAAAGACTACTGAGATTATGGGGAACTCACAAAATAGTTATTTACATCAAAAAAAGGATATTTAAAAAATAAAAATATATATACAAAATCTAGCTCCATGTATATGCATGAGTTACTACACACACACAAAACTGGGTATTTAGGATAAAAATTAATATTCAATCTGTGGCAAAATATTCAACATTTTCCTCCAGTATAATCATCTTTTTAAACATGCTAGGACCTTTTTGCAGGTCAATCACAGTTTTCAGGCAAGCTGCAATTTAAATCAGCTCCATTCTGCATCTAAAGTGGATGTTTCACTGAAAAATAATTAAAAGTAACCCCACTACTTGTGTATCTTTGTCTGACAGATATGGACCACTGTTGTGCATGCACATTGCTAATCTCAGGAAAGGAAACCTTGCAGAAAGGACAAGGAGGTGACAAAGTAATTGCCCGCAGTGGGTGATTTCAAGAGTTGTAATAAGGAGGTGCTCCTTGCTCACACTACCTTCATCTCACCTGAACTCCTATTTGGTGACTGACTTTCATTGCCTACATCACCCTTTAGGCTAATCATGGAAATAGATAGCTCTCCTGGCAAGCACAGACAGTATATCAGAGCAATCAACAATATCTCTACCTTTTCAGCACCAATACTATTCAGTTTGTTCATCAAAAGGGTCTCAGCTTGTTTAATCTCCTTTATCAGCCCTGCTTCCATCTCAAAGCTTGCAAAGGCTCCTGCTCCTTAAATTTCTGCCTTCATCTGAGCTGATGAAGTGCATATTTCCCTTTTCTACAGAATGATGTTTCGATGCCAAAGAGAAGGAACATGAGAGAGAGAAATAATCTTGGCACTCATTCAGGTTGTTGTGAGGAAAAAGAAGGGAAAAAACCAAGATTGCCAATGGGGATTTCCTCTGTAATAAGCCAGATGGCATCATAGGATGCTACGGGAGACTGTTTCTGTGTAATTCTCTTCAGTAGCAGAAACTGCCAAGGCCTGGCCTTTGTGGTAAACCCAGTGACTAGCTATTTTATATTCTTTCTCTTTGCTGTGCATGCTGTCCCCACCTGCCACTAATGCCTTTGTAATGCAGTTGGTGCCTGATACAAACTCCTTCCCCTCCTTTCTCTCCCTCACTTCTGGACTCTAAATAATATTTCTTTTCCACCTATACCAGCAACAGGGATGCAACATTTATCCTAGTGATGTCAAGATAATTTCTTTCTTCAAGTGCAAAACGTTTCACATAACATGGGGAAAACCAGCTGTGAAATTTCTAAAGGTTGCCATCCTGGCAGAAAACCAAAGCAGGGGCTGACGCAGGGCAATGGGGATCTGGTGTTCTGTAAAACACAGGCATTCAGAAGCTCAAATGTCAAGATGGACAACCTAGGCAAAATGCTGCCTGGGGTTACAGGGGCTTTTTCATTTTATATTTATAAATTATAATCTCATAATCTTTATAAATTTTATTGATATGCATATCTATCTATCTATCTGCTTCTATTAATTTTTTTTGTATCTGCATAACTTTGGTGTTTCAGTTGTATTCCAAATTGTGGGTTCAATTTCTCTACATACCAGATTGATAATAGAGACTGGGTATTCAAAAAGAATGGAACCCCATAGAAATTTTCAATGGGATTGCTAGGATATTTTTGATTCCTTAGAGTCAGATCCATAAGCTGTCTGCCTGCCTTAAAGGCTTGTATATCCACTGCAAGGACTAAATTGTTTTTCCTCTCCAGAAGCAGTCCTATCATGTGTTCAGCATGGAGCAGTTAGATATTTTAAACTCACTCTTTGCTGAGAGCAAACTAGCATTTTCCCACAACTTTCTGAAGCTGCTTCTTTCTTTTTGACATGGTTCTTTGTCTCCAAGTAGTCATCATGTGCAGATATCGCTGCAGCAGAGTAAAGAAATACATCCCAGAGTATCATTTCATATAGGCAATAGAGCTGCTAATGGCTGCTGTAGCAAAGGCACTTACAAAACTTTGCATGCTGTGCTGGTAAGGAAGGTGCAGAGCTAATGCAGAGATGTCAGCTGAGATACAGACAGTGCTCGTTGGCAAAAACAGGACTGCAAGAGTCATAAAAATAGCAACATTTATAATCTGATAACAATATGTTCATTGATACACAGTCAACTGGGACAATCTAAAAAATATCAGAAGTTATTTTCTTTATCTATAAAATAATATCTATTTTCTTTTGCTATAAAATAGCAGCAAAGAGGCTTACAAATTTTTTCTAAGATGAAGTATTTAATTTCTTCTCGGAAGTAAAGCTGTACAGATAGCTGTCTCATTGAGCAGCTGATTAATGTTTCAAGATATAAATGTTGGTGTTTTTTTCCAATTAAACCAAAAATGTGCCATTTCCACCTTTTTGGATGAATAACAATAGTCTATATCACAGTGGGTTTACTCTTTAAATATATGAGGAGAAATCTGAGGACTGTCAACTGAAAAATGATAAGCAATCTCTCGTTCCTCTCCCCAGAAGCTTTCCATGGCTCTGACATCAGAACAGAAACCAAGCCCAGAAACCAAGCCCTGAACCATGGCAGGCCTGGTCCTGGGAAGACTGGAGAGAGCCTCCACCTGTGCTGCAGCTGAGACTGGGGCAGCATTTGGCAGAAAAGGTCTCTTGGCAGTACCCAGCAAAGGAAGGCTTGGCCATGGGGGAGCTGGATGGTGGTGTCCTGTGCAGAGAAGCAGAAGGACGGGCTCCCCACCAACCAGCATGTTGTCCCCTGAGGGGAAGAGCCCAAACACCCCTAGCCATTCCCTGTGTGGCCCCTGTGCCCCCAGCACTGCTTTTCCCAGCTCCAATCCTGCTGCATTACTTGCTGGTGGAGGCGCAGCTGTGCACACCCCACCAATGCCTGATCTGGCTCTACGCCCACAGTATAGCAGATTACAGTTCCCAGAACTGCTCTCCAGGGCCAGGATGAGCAGGAAATCAGGATTTCTTGACTCTGGTCTAATGCTGAAAGAGAAATCAGCCAGGCAGAACTGATGGGGCCTAAAGATAGCATAACATCAGCTCTATTCTAGTGCCTTCCACTGCTACAAATTGCAGCCAAGGCATAACCCAAAATTCAAGCCAGTAAGTTTGAATAGGGCAATAACAACAAAGCCAATTTTTTCTCCTCCCAGCTGTATGTCGAGCGTTGTTTCATGTTTATGACCCCATCACTATTCCGTACAGATTGCCCATCCCCGTGGTCAGCGTTCCCTGCCGCGGTCCCAAGGGCCAGGGCAAGCTGGTGCTGCCAGCAGCCTGTGCCTGCCTCTGCAGGGGCTTTCTTCAGCCCCAGGTGATCCCATGTGGTGCCTTGGGTGCACATCCAAAGGGAAGAAAAGGAAATCCTTCCACCCCAAAAATTTTTAAATCCAGTATAGAACACACCAGACTGACCTTAATTTTGAATGAGATGTTTATTTCCATTCTGGTGCGCTTTATCCTAAAAAACAACTCTGGATTTGCCCTAACTCAGGTTTACTTGGGTTAGAAGTTACAGATGACAGCTGGGCAGACTTCAGCAAAATGAGGTGTTTGTTCATTCTCACATAATTTTGGTTAATTAAGCAATGAAAGATGTAGTTTAGAACCAGGATAATAGGAATAGCTATATCACAGTAAATTAGTGGGATACTTCTGGGACATTAATGGAATCAGATGCCAATATCTGTGTTGGTTTAGGAAGGCTCTATGTTTTGCCTCCAAAAAGATCTTTTGCCAATAGCAGTAAAATTCATGTTGTCCGTTCCATAAGAGAGCATCTATTTTCTAAATATATATATTACTTCTAATGTCCTCATACTATTGAACAGCTGTGAATCCTTCCATACTCCAGGCATCTGGGTGTCCTCCTCTTTAAAAAAAATGTTAATTTGGCAGGCAATGACTATTAAATGAAGAAGTAAATTCTCTGCTGTGGGAAATTTTTGGTTTTGACTACATGATTATAAAAGTAAGTTTTCAGGAAATTTGGAAGCATACTGTCTCTAAGGCAAGAGAAACCTGCTGTGGAACACAAGATTTTTGAAAATTATATATAGATGTATAAATGGCAAAGTCTACCCTTTAACTGGATTTTTGAACTGGGCTTGCCTGTGAAGACCTTCCATGGAGACCTTCCATTCAGTAGAGCTCTGGTCTTGATAGTGACAGTCAAATATCTGGGAAATGCAAAGTGTCTCCTGGAAGGCCTAAAGCAGTGAGGGGAAGGAGCTCAGGTTGAAGCCACATTATCACAATTTTTAACCTGTTTTCTTGCTGCTCTGACAATGCACATAATTTTAATGTGTGAACATAGTACCGCGAGACCTCTTATCAATATGTTCACTATGCAAGTGGAAGCTTAGAAAACTTCAAAGCTAGTTGTAAATTTCCATAAAAGTCTTGCCAGCTCATAATCAGATGGCCAGGAATTCCCAGTTGCACCAAAGAAAAAAAGAGATTATATTAATTTGTCCTTGTTTGAACCAAGCACTCCTATGGAAATCAGCAGTACCCACATGTACTAATATCAGTCCTTTGCCTGCAAAAGCTATTTTTCTGCCAGTCCACAGATTAAGGGAATTTCTTTATTTCTCTTTCAGAGAGTGAAAATGAAAAGAGAACATAAAAACTCAAAGAACTCCATTCCATTTATATTGAAGTTGTTTCTATTTCGCAAGCCAAAACCTGCCTTTGGCCTTTATTTGGCTTTTCCAAAGACATAGTCTACTGCTTCCTTTCCTAAAATTCAAAGGCAATACCTATTGGTGAGATACCATGCTCTCTCTCAGTTGCTTCTAATGCTGCTCTGCAAAATATACTCTGTGATTTTTCCAGATCTGAAAACTGAACATTTGTTTAATGACTTGTTCCCACCAGGAAGAGTCCAAATCAAATCCTTCCTCCCACCTCAATTTTGTGTTTTTCCTTTTCCATAGCTGCCTCACAAGTGCAGGCAGCTGCAAGCCTGAGAACATGGACATTTAATGTAACCATATTTTTTTAAACTGGAAAGGCTTACACCATAGGATAGCTAATTAAAGTTACTTTGTAGTGAAAAAAAATGCCACAGAAACATCCGATTTGACTGCGAAGATAAAAAAACACTAAGACAAAGCTGAAGTCTTTTTCTAAACTTCCCTTAAAGAGAAACTTACCAATAGGATTCAGAACTTTTCTGCAGTTTCATCTTGTTCCCTTTTGGGACCCACTCCCTGCCTCTGAATTATTAAATGAAAGGCCGGAAAGCCTTGCTTTGCCAGCTTTGCTCATCTTAGTTGATTTATGTAGTTGTCATCTGGGTTTGTTGTTTTTTTGGGGTGTTTTTTTTGTTTGTTTTTTAGGGTTGGTTGTTTTGGTGTTGATTTTGTTTTTGTTTTTGTTCTGTTTTGTTTATCTTTGTATGTTTTTGTTTCAGGGTTGTTGTTTGGGGTTTTTTTTCTGAATGGAAATGTATTTCAGCAAACTTTTCACCTTGATAGCAGGACATCCAGGAATGAAGGATCCATCTTCATTCCCAGCAGGTTGCTGCTGATCATGCCCTGGTAGAAGTGTAGGTCCCTCTCCCAGCTCCCACACGCAGGTGGGCAGAGCAGGAGTGTTTTTCCAGTCAGGACCTGAGAAGTTATTTGGGAATAGGAGCACTGTGCAGCACCTGCTCTGCATCCCTTGGGCACAGGATGGAAATCATGTGGCCTGGCACAGCACTGTGCAGATGAAATTGCTGCTCCTTCTGCCTTAACCTGAGGATGAAGGTAACACCACAATGTCAGACAGCTGCTACAGCAGACCCTGTAGTTCCTATAAGCTCCATGCAGTGATTTAATTTTTACAGTTGTTTACTTAGAGGCTTCACTTTTAATAATTCTGAGAGAAGAATCAAAGCAAAGCAGTGGAGCCTCTAGTCATTTTTTCCTGCCTCTTTTCTGTACTGGCACAAAGAGGAAGACAGCATACCCACAAAGTCCTGACTATTGTACCAAAATAAATTTACATTTATCGTCTTTGAAGGCAGCCAAGGAAAACTGACCTCATGGTATGAATGCTAAGAAAGCTCATGAGGGAGAGATTAAAACAATTAGTAGTAATTACCACCAAAACGATGGTACTGAATAGGACAGTGCCTAATAATGAGAGGTCACAATTACTAATGCACCCTTCTGTTTGCTCATTTGTCTTCTCGGTGTTGCAGTCATTTGAGTTGTCCTTCTGCACAGCAGGATGCCCAGTGCCACACTCCTTTCCCTTTTATGGGAAGTTCACAATAAATAAGGGTTCACCATGTTCAGAGCAGCAGTTTGTGCCTTTGGAGGACTTGGAATAATGTGGGCTTTACTTTCTGTCTCTTTGCAAAGAAACTTTACTGCATCTGAATTTTGTTGTCTTTCACTTTATATATTACAAAGGAAAGCAGCTAAACGGTGAGCAAAGCTGCATTAATTTATATTTTCACCAAAATAAATGGAACCAGAATAAAATCTTCTGTATTTCTGCAGGCATATAGGCTTTGTGCACAATAGGGAGATTTATTAGTGGATTTTACTGATGGAGCTAATTCAAAGAATGGTTTGAGCTGGAAGGGAATTTAAAGACCAAGTTGGACCTAGTTCCTGCACCTCACCACAGGCATTGACATCTTCCACTAGACCATGTTGCTCTAAGCCCTGACCAACCTGGCCTTGAACACTTCCAGGGATGAGGCATCTACCGCCTCTCTGGGGAACCTGTTCCAGTGCCTTGTCACCCTCATTGTTAAAAATTTCTTCCTTCTATCTAATCTAAGTCTGATATCTGCTATTTTAAAGTCATCATCCCTTATCTTATCAATGCATGCGCTCATAAAAAGTCCCTCTCTGACTTTTTTGTGGACGCTCTTATTAAAGTTACTGATGGAACCAATAAAGCTAGGACAGAGATCAGAAAGAAATCCTTTTAGTGACATCACAGTATAACACTGCTTCTGCAACAGTAGTCTCCACAGAAAAATTTTTATCAAACTAGCCATCCTGATAATTTAATGCATTCAATTTGGGGATTTAAGCCTTGAAACCCAAGATTTCCTAGAGAGGTCACCTACACCATGTACCTACTCTGATACATTTTTACAGATTCATAGTAATTCTGCAATTAGTAATGTTGGTCCAACAACTAATCAACACAAACACATTTTGTTACTTAATCAAAAGTAGGCATTTTGGATCAACCTTTTTCTGCTTAATCAAAATGTTTTCTTTCAGCGCAAATACAAAAGCAAATTTAAAAAATAACATTAAAATGATATATTACATTATTCTATTCCAGAAAATTTCTAACACATTATAGCAACTCTATTTAAGCCATTTTTCACAGCCAGATCTCATTCAAATCAATAGTGTCTTGAAGGACATTTTGATTTCAACATCACAGCATTTTCTAAAGGACAAGTATTTAAAAAAATGTTGCCATAGCTAAAAGTGGACATAGCATTAAAAAAACCACCACTCTGAGAATAGTGCATGATGTTATTTATAATCTAGAGATAACAAAAAAATTTTTTTAAAATTTAAAAGTCCCAGAAAAATTCCCAGGATTTGTTATCTGATATGGCATAGACAAAATACGTATCTCTTTCCTTTTCTCTTATAGATCCATAAGTGCCTGTTCAATCATCTACTGGAGGCTGCAGCCTTCATTAGAGGGCTGGCAAAACAGGCTGTCAGAGCACTCTAATTTACTTCAGGAAAAATCAATTAAGATAGCTTAAATGACTTTAACTGGGAAATTGCTGGGGACAGTAATCACCTCTGCAGACAGTGATGAGTACACGAGAATGGCAACTTCTTCCATCAACATATTCATACTGAAGTGGGCATCTCTCTATTGGTTCAACATATGAGTCAAAGCAATCTCAAGTCAACAAAATTTCCAGAATTAAAAAAGTAGAGCTAAAAATAAACCCATATTCAGTATTTGGCTAGGAAATAATACTTCTCGAAGTATTCCTTTGTCATACACAATTTTTTATACATACACACATACATACATATATATTTATATGTATATACATATATAAATACGCACAAATATATAGTTGCCCAGGCACTCTTGTGATCAAGTAAAGTAGATTGAAGGAGAATGTCTTTATAAAGGCAACATTGCGTGTCTGAATCAGTACAAAGAAAACAAATGTCACTCTGCTGCTTCTGCCACTTCAGCACCTCTTCAAAGGTCACTAATTCCTTGAGAAGCTGCCATAAATAGTCTGCATCTTATACAGAAATGTTCTGCCAAAATATTAACTCAGAGTTGCCTTATATTTTCACCTTCAGTCATCAATACTTTTGACAATCCTTTGCTAGAACATGCTTTCCATCTTAACACCTTATTAATTCTATGGCTAAATCTTTCCCCATACTCCCACAATAATTGCGGGACTCCCACTCAAGTTTCACTGACACCAAGAAATGGAAAACATTCTTCCCAGATGGGAAACTCTCTTTGTAGTGATGTAGTCCTGTTGATAGAGCTATGCTTCGCCTTATTCCTCCACAAAAGTTAACTACACCAGCAAAGCCTTTTTTTCTGTTAGTTTAAAATGAGTCCACGCTAGCGCTATCGACAGTATTAAAATGGTGGAGGGGAAAAGATTTGCATCCAAACCCAGTAGTTCAATAGGAGCAGAGGTTTCCCCTGTGAGACATGGCCTCAGTCAAGCAGCAGCTTTGACTCTCTCGCACAGGCAGCCTTGATGAGAAGCACAAAAAGTGTCTCCTGTGAGCATTACTACAGATAGGGCACCTTAGCATCATTTGCTACATGAAACAGCCTAGGCATGTGAGGAAATGAATAATCTCAGGAGAGACAATGTGCTTTTGCACATATAGCAGCTGAACTACCTGTCTCCAAAGGAAGCGTACATATGTGTGTGTACATGCAAGAACCAGAGAGAGAGAAAGCAGGGGAGAGAAGATACCATCTCCTCAAGCCTTACTGCAGTCAGGCACTGAGTACTGCAGATGTTGCAGCATTGGAATCCAGCTAAACTTCCCCTAGCTGCCAAAACTTCCCTCATCTGCTGCCTGGTGGAACTGCTATACAAGAAGGGCTGTCTTCTGCACATCGCTGCTTTCCGACTTCCATGGGTAAAGATGACTTTACCACAGCCAGCACAAGCTTCCAAAGATTATGGAGGATGTTTCCAAAAAACCAAAATCCTAACAAACACGGGAAGACATTAGCAGGCAGCACAGTAAACACTGAGCTGGGATAAGTGAAGTGTTTCACACTAAGTGAAATAAGGCTTTGCTTCAGGAAGAATAATGTGAGGAAAAGAAAAGTCAGAGGAAGGCAGCCATTCAGAAACTGTATTAGTTGTAGACATCTCTTCAGAATATAATGAAATAAGTACATGGGTTTCATATCTTGCCTCTCAGTAGAGCAAATGTAAGCCTTGTTGGTTCAGAAATACAAAGGCTTAGAAAAAGATTAGAACTCTCTGGATGAACCAGGTATATAAGACCAAATAATTACACTCAAAAAAAGCATTGAAGATGCTTCTTTGAAACATTTCATCCAGCCTTTTCATGCTTGTAAAAATTCCTAGCACTAGAAATAATCTAGGGGATAAAACTCAAGATGTAAACCCTAAAAACTATGCTACCCAAGGGATGAATACTGTAATTATCTAAAACCTGTTATGCTACATAATAATGTGGGGCCTACATGGAATCAATAGGACTAACTCAGCAGGCTCAGAAAAACCTGTACCTTAATTTCTTTTCTTACTTAAATTAAAAGGCTCACTTTCTGTAGGATTTTTAAGATCCTTGTAATCTTCAGACTTACCCTTGAATTTTTCATTTTCTTCTGCTACTGAGTAAAGTCTTGTTTTCAAATTGGCAGCTTTGCACTGTTGCCTCAATGAACGATTGCAGCAACTTGAAGCCTGCAATGAAAACAGCAGCAGTTTAAGCACAAAGCAAAATATGAGGTAACAAGTAAATGTACCATGTAATATCCACTGTCATACAGCCCCTCCCCTACTAAAGGTCCTTTTTCACACACTTTGTCCCACAGTTAATGGTGTATTTTTCTCTTCTTCCTCCTTCTTCCAGGAGTACTGCTAAGGTTCAAGGTGCAACAATATCACAGTGGAAACATCTGTGGTCATTTCTAAAAATGATCAAGCTCATATTAAAAATATTTTCGCATGCATCTATTCAGCATATATTCATATTATTTTCTGTTCTATTTCCCCTGTTGAAGCTGGTTAAGCTACTGGAAAATTAGTTGAACAAGTGAAAAAGGTTGAAAGCATTTCTTTAGCACTCATCCCTGTATTCAGCTTTGGCATATGGGTTTTGCTGACTCGGTTTTGCTGAATGAGTGGCTAATTTGAAACTTTGCAGCCAGAGATTAGTCACAGGTAAGATTTTTATGCAGTTGAGTCAGCTCTCACTCACCAAAAGATTCAGAAAGTTCTGAACATTGACATCTTCTGTTCAGATTAGTCTCAATATCCCTGAGCTAGGCAGCTAAGCCGTCTGTGCACTATGGTAAGCATTTTGGACTGGTATCTACAGCTCCACTGTAGATGTCAGCCAGAAGAAAAAAAATGCCTTAAATCTCACCTCAAGATGTTTCTGAGAACACACAGACCTTTTACTAATTTAGCAATTTTTGTGTTTCCTTGTGGATAGTCAAGGGCGGGAATGCTGTGCTCACATACACACCAGAAGAAAACTGGCCACAACTGATGACCCTAGCTAGGTGGGGAAGGGATACTGAAGACTTCTGCTCCAATTTCCTAACTCAAAAATTTTCATGTGTTGCATAGAGAAGGCTCGGAGAAGGAAGCAAGCCCAAGCAAATGCAAGTCGTACTGGGCAAGAGAATCCCGTTGAGGCTTGTTTTCTTTCTGGTTCAGCAACTGTTGAATTACTCCTTGAGCCGAGGCAGTGGTGCTGGTGCTGCAGAGTTGCACGTAGATCTAATCCTCTTGGGGTGGTGGGAGATGGAGTCAGAGAAGGAGACCATCAAGACCCTGCAGACATTGCTGACATTTCCTCAGCTCACATAAGTGCTTCTGAGAACTCAGCACAAGGCCCTGAAAATTGACTCAGATATCATTAGGGAGCCAGCAAAGTGTCTGGTACATGGATTGATGTTTTCTGAGAACTGCTGCAAAGGAAGCAGGTGGTTGCATCTGCCAGCTGCAGTTTTTCCAGATTCTGCTTTGAAGCCAGGATGAATGTTGTTCCAATAAGTGAGTATGCAGGCTGCAGAGATGTATGATTGGGATGTGTCCTAACTGGAAATGATGGGCTGCATTGCTTGTGCAGGTAGTAGGTCCAATGTCAGCTGGGCTTATAGACAATCTCAGCTCAAGCAGGCTCCTCTGAAGTGCAATGTAGTTAATATTGCAAATAAACTGGGATTCTGGTCACACAGCAAGAGGAATGTGTCCAACTGGCAGAGAGAATAAATACTTCTCCAAACAGGCAGTAATCAGTTAACATTACTCTAAAACAAACATTGAGAAAGCACAGCACTTTAGCAATTAAAGGTCCAAATTTGCAAAATTAATTAGTGTTTCCCACAGCATAGCACTCTACTTATGAACAGCTCTATTGTAAATGTATGATGCTCTAATATGAAAAGAGAGCATTCTTATGTTAATTATCTAATTAACTAATCTGGGCACAATTAGCAGCTGAAACAGCACAGCATTACACTCTCTTCCTTCTTCCCTTCCGGATTCAAGATTGCCTTTAAATATGTACTTTGGAGTGGCAGGGGACCCTGGTGACAGGGCTTGCTACCACGTCAAGCAGCCAGCAGAAGTTCCAGTGAGGGAGCACTGAAACAGGAGAGGCTGTAATATCCCTGGCACATAATTTAGGAGGAGTAAAGTCATCTATTTAATCTCACCCCTATAGTTAGCCAGCCCTCCAGGGAAGCCATCCTTGTCACTTCACAGAAAGTCGGCACGAAATGCTGAAGAATACACTTGTCTGTTTGTCTGTCCATTTGGAAACCCAACACCACTTCACCAGACCCTCCTGAGAGCAGTATTTTCCGAAGGATGGAGTAGTGGCCATTTTAGAGCTCTGAAAATAGAGAATCTCTTTCATTTCTACTTTGCTGCCAGAGTAGCTATTGACTTCACTAAAGTTTACTGCGGCATGAAGAGAATTGGTGAACTGCATGCAGATCTCTGACAAAAACTTACCAGACAGAAGAACATTTGCTGAAAGAGTCTAAATCAGCCTCGGAGGATGGCTTAGATAATGACTTAGGTCTCAAAGTCCTAAGTCAGATTACAGCACAGTGATCCTAAACCAAGGGCAGTAATTAAATGAAGAATATTCATTTTAATATTTTCAAATTTCTACATTTCTACCCCTACATCACATGGCCTTTTCATGCAAGAATCTGGGGCTGTGTTCAGAAATTTAAAAGGGCAGAAAAAGGAAACATAAGCTGAGACTAACAAGTTCTATATGGAATTGTACAAAATGTTGATCCATTTAAAATGGTTTCTTTCTTTTGGGTTGTTTTCCCTTTAGAGTTCCATTTGTCTGCTAGTTTAGGATTTTCCATTTAGAAAATTTGGGTAGATCTACTGTAATGCTCCACCTCTCTCACTCATTAAATGCTCTCTGACAAGGCGAGGAGTAGCAGTCACACACCTTTGCCAATGCAGTGCAAGGCTGGTTGTGAGACAGTGCTGATCTACGATGCATTATAGATTTACAAAAAAAATTACGTTGGAAAGAACTGGAGTGGTTGATCTAATCCAATACCAGCAAGATCTGCTGCACTAAATCTGCTTGCTCTGGACTTGCCCTCTTGAGTTCTAAGCACCTCCAAGGATGGAGACTCCAACGTTTCTCCAGCCAATCTGCTCCACCTCTTCCTGCTCTTCCCGTGAAAAAAAATTTCTTAATAGCTAACTGGAATTTCCTGTCTTCCAAGCTGTCTGTTGCCTTTTGCCCTTTCACTGAGAATTGCTCATAAGAATCTGGATTCCTCTTCCCTACAGCTTCCCAATAGGTAGCTGCAGGCAGCCAGGAGACCTCACTTCAGCTGTTCCTTCTCCAGGCTAAAATAAACCAGCTGCCTCAGCTTCTCCTCCTACATCACTCCCTCCAGCCCCCTGCCACCCTGGTGAGCCCTCCCTGGGACTCTCTCTGCAAGGGTTATACCTTTCTTGTGCTGAGAAAGACAGAACTGGACTCAATGCTCCCACTGACCTCTGCCCAGTGCCATGTAACGGGAATGATCAGTCCTGCTGGCTGCTGACTGCACTTCTGCCCAGGCAGCTTCTCAGAGATGCTCTGGGTTTGGAAAGTTGCAGCACTTTGATGGACATGTTCTGAGAAACCTGAGCTAATACTGAGGTTGGCCTGGCCTTCACAAAGCAGGGGTGCAGTAAGGCAATGCCAGATGTCCCTCCTGCATAAGTTGTTACGCAGGTCTATGCAGCTGCTCAGTGGGCTGCAGTCACCTCCAGCACAGAACCCAGTCCCTGCACACAAGAGCCCAAAAAGTAGATCTACACGGACCAGCAAAGACTTTGCCCAGCATCTGAGAATTCCAGACTGATCTCTGCTTCATCCCAGCACAGTTCACAGTATATCCCAAATGAACAAATCCCACAGGGAGAAAGAATGAATCACCTCAGTAGTAGCATTGCACTAATGAAGCTCCTAACACAAGCAGCCAAAAGCTGCCTTGCCTGCCCTCAGGTCCAAGAAGAGGCAATGGCATTTGCCCATACTCTGAGTAGACATGAGCACATCCTGAGACTATGAGAAGCCCATGCGCAGTGCAGGGGGAGGGGAAAAGGCTAAACGAGAAAAGAAAACAGAGAGGAGATGATTCCCAGACACCATAACTAGCTCATGTAACCTCTGGCATGTGTTGTGTAAGTCAGCTCTTATTTAAAACTCTTAGTTCTTATGTTAACTTGCTCATAGAGGGTAATTCTGTGATGTGCTTCTGGCATAACAGCTAAGCAAGGAAAGGACCTACCACATTATATTTTCTGGTGGAAGGAAAGGGGACTGGTTCTTCCAAGACCTTAAAATATAGTGCTGGGTACCTATTAATATGTTTTGTCACAGTGAATCATCATCTTCGTCTCTTAAACAATGACTCATGAATTAGCCACACAAATAATTGCATTTACTGACCTCTATAAGTAGAAATTAAAAAAAATTTAGAAAAAATCCAACCAAAAAAAAACCAAAAAAACCCAACCAACCAGCCAACCAACCAAAACAAACAAAAAACCAACAAAAAAAAACCCACAAAACACCACCCCCACCAAAAACTACATAAGCCATATAAAGTTCCATTGTATCAATAATTAACCATAATTGACAAATATGATGACAAAAAGAACTGCCTGCCTTTGCTGTGGAATAAATCAGCATACTTAATATATGTTACCAAATGCCACCACTTCTCCATGTATTTTATTTGAGCCTTGCATAACCCATATAAATCCATAAGAACCCGTCTGAAACTCTCCAGCTGCCTAAGAAGGCACCATGAGATGCTCTGGATACCTTTACTATAGTATTTCTATAGTATGGGGTAGTAGAGCCTCTTCTTACAAGCTGCAATGAGGCTAGACACCAGTTCTCCAGTCAAATCAAAGCCAAAACCTCAAATCCCAACTTTTTCACAACACACCAGGGCTCCAATGTTCATGGTGCCCTCCAAACACCATGAGAATAATTATCCTACCTATTCATAAGAAATTACTGTACCAAGAATCTTAGGGAATGCTTTATAATATGTGTTCATTTCAGGAAAATTCCCTTCTCTTTTGAGAAACAGACAGAGAAGCACTTTAGGGGCGCAGTCATTAAATTTCAGTCATATCTACAATAATTTGCCAAATCAAGTTTTCAAGCTAGAGGCACTAGAATGCAGCTGCATAACCTAGCATGGATTTTACCACTGAGCCTTTGGAGCTCCACTAAGGACACTACAGAGTCCAGTAAGGCATTTTTTTACTGACAGGAAGCCTGTTTTTTGTCTCGAAACAGCCATTTCAGAATTTCTTCTTTATCCAGGCAATTATGGAAAATATGTAGAAAAACAGTACCCTGTGACTTACATTACAAATTGCTATTAAGCAACAATCTTTGAATCTTGCTATGTGAGTGCAAACTTTTATCATCAATCCAGGGGAAAAGTATTTGTCACATATACATAAGAGACACTCATGACCTGCTTATGGATATCCCACTATCTGGAAAAAAAAGACACCACACAGTGTAAATCAAACATAAAACTTTCTGGTTTATTTCTTGAGTACAAGTCTTGATGATTTTATTTTTGGGGAAAGATCTTCATGAAATAAGTTGTGAAAGTACTGAAGTTCATTGTCTTTTGGGACCTCTAAGCGAATGTTTTCAAATTCCATAAGTCAAGGCAGCCATAGAATTTGTTACAAATATTACTAGTTTGTGCCAGAAAGTTTATAAGACGCTGGCTGGCTACCAAACCACTAACTCTCTAGGACTGGCTTAGGGACAATTCAATGTGTTATTTCATCAAAGAGAGTATATGGCCTATGAAAGCCTGTAAGACTCACTTCACAACCTGGTTTACTCACTCAGTGACCTTGCTTGGCAGCTCCCTGCTGAGCATGGAACCCCACCCAGGCCAGCTATGCTGAACCCAGACTGTCATCTGAGCCATTGACTCTCTTTTTTGCCTCAGATGGTCTCAAATTGCATTCAGACTCTCCATCTAGAAATAAAGGCAATTGGTGTGCACAGACATCATCCTTTATATAGGATGGAGTGCTGATGCCTTGCTGTCATTCGGCAAGCAATTATAAAGGTTGCATTTAGTGGTAAAGCTGAACTTTTGGTAATGTTCATTGATACTTCATTTTAGGGTTTGGGCTTTTCTGTTTTTTGAGAGGAAGATCAATACCATACTTTCCCCTTCCATCCTGTCTTTCATTCCAAAGTACTTCCCAGTTTAAACATATGTTTTCAGAATTTTTTTCAATATGTTCCTGAGCCATGGGAATAACAGAAGCACTGTGGTGTAATGTGCAAAGCCTCACTGCTTTTAAATTGAGGCAGGGAAGCAGTGAATATTGCCTTTATCTGGAACTACAAGGGTAATTAAAATAACTGGAACATCAGGTTAACTAAAAATACTCTATGACCTAGGAAGATTGTTACTGACTCCAAATGATCAGATCTCTCTTTTAAGATTGTCCACATACAAAAGTTTTTTTGTATAAAAAGATACTGATACTTTTCACATATGGAAAAAAAAAGTAAAAAATTAAAAAGAAAAAAAAGTTGTGCAGATCCAAGCCAGGTGTTTCTGGACTCAAAGGAGATATCTGTGCATGCTGATTCTTCATGTAAGTTAAGGATTTTATTCTTGTAGAATTCTGTTTCCTTGAACTATTATCCCTGCTACCCATCCCCCAAGTGTTCCTCTTTGATTTAAGATTACAGCTGAGTTAGTTTGAGGATTATCTTACAGCACAGGGCAAAAACTGTGTCAAGGACCCAAAGAACGTACAAGAAGCTGCTATTGATGAGTTATCATGTAACCACCATAAAGAGGCTGTGCATTTTGCCTTTTTCTCCTACCTTTGAGTGTTGTCTTATCTGGCTTTCCAGAGGTTTCATGAAACATTCAAAACTATTCTCTTAATTTTTCTTTGACACCTGACACACTGCTTCTGCCAAGGCGTCTACTGAACTGAGACACCTTTAAGCCTAATGAAGATTTTCTACAAATCTTAGGATTTGATACATAAGTCAGGGATGTCATGGACTGAAATGAGCAAAATAACTACCAAGACCTCAACATTACTATAATTCAGCATGGCAACCTTCAGCAGGCAGAGGGGAGAAAATACACCAATCCACATTCATAGTCACCTGCCTCTTTTCTCTCTCCTGTTATGTCAAATTTACTGTTATTCTTGTAGTTTAGATACTACTGGAATAACAGTGATTTCAAAATACACATGTTCTCCAGGGATGTTAATCACTAAATCTTTTTTGTTTCCATTTTACTAACATTTGTACAACAGAGGAAGTCATCCATGGATTTGTGTTCTGCTTTACTGGTGCTTAAGCCATATGTTGATATCAATATTTTGGAACCAAAATTAAGCAATAAGCAAGACAGAATTTATTGAAGCTCATCTTAAAGTAGCAATTCTCAGTCCCTAATGATGCAGGGTAATACATCTTAGGGAAGAAGAGAAACCTTGTAAATGCTGCTCCCACCTTGTTCATCTCCATCACTGAATGCTTCCTACATTCTGACAGTCCTGGGAGGAGAGTGGTGTTTGTTTTTTGTCATAAATAAATATGGAGTAGGAATATGGGAATTAGACAGAGTAGATGGGAAAGGGTTGAAAGGCAGTATCTGTTTGCACAGTGGTGATTATCTGTTTGGATTGATTTGACTCCTCTTCCTTACTCCTGGGAAATAGAGAGCCAAAGCATTGCAACCAGCTGAATTTGTGCAATGATGCCAGAACTGCAGTTCTGAAAGTTTTTGCTTTCTCTTCATGGATTTGCCCAGGCCCATCAGTTCAGGCAATGCCACTATTAGACCTAAATGTGGGAAGCTGGATTGTGAGGGAGAGAAGAATTCTGCAGTTAGAAGTGGCAAGAGATCAGAGTAATTATGCCTGGGAGAGACACAGGTCCTAAATACAGACATCAGAAGCGAGCTCTGCCAAAGGGGTGCTGTAAACTCCCCATAAAAGGTATTTGCAGGATTCAGTAATAAACATGGCCAGCTTTGGTGGCACTTGTCAGGATAGCTGGAGACAGCAAAGTGTACTATGCTGGGCTCTGTGGGAGCCAAGGACCTGCAGACACGGCCAGAACAAGAGACCAACATGGGTGAAGAGAACCAGCAGGATAGAGTTCAAAATATTACACCGAATAAGAATGGGCTGGTGGACACCTCGTAAAATGAGGAAAGTCCTAACTTTTAAAGTCACAGTGCATGTCTGGCAGTGGCAGGAGTTCTTTCATGGCACCAGCTTCAAGAGATGTTCTTTAAATCATTTGTACTAAGCAATGGACATCCATAGCCTATTCAAATATTCCTTCTTCATTGCCTTCTTAAAACCCATTGTTTTCCATAATGGAGAGGAATAGTTTGAAAATGTCCTTTGGTGTGTATCCAGTAGTCTTGGGCTTTCTCCAGCTATTTCCATAATGAGGAAACAGCAATAGGGGCAGGCCTGTGACAGCTACTGCCTCAAGTGACATGGGGCACACAGGTTGTACAAGGCTGTGCCAATCACATTTTCCTTCCCACTTTCTCAGTCCTGATATCTGGTAAATCCGCATCTAAGATAAACAGCAAAAGTACTGCTATAGAAACTATTCTCTGTACCAGAGTGTTACAGAAATCAGTGGAATATCTATTTTTCTTCATAATTCTTTTCCTCTTTATTTCCAATCCAAAATAAATAAAACTTTTAGGGATACCCTTGAAATTAATGAAGCTTTTCTTATTCAATTCAACCTGGAAATAGTTAATAGTTATTTATGCAATTGATCATGGCTTTGCAGCCTACCATCACCCAAAGAAAACTTTCCCTTATAGGAGAGGGGAAGTTTATGTAGCTGCAGTCTTGGATTACATTGATTCAGTCCTGAGGCAATACAGATGCCAATTATATGATACACATAGCATAAATCTTTAAATTCTCTGTAAAACAATCCCTGAGAAATAATTGTTATTATCTTTCTAGTCAGGCACTGAAAATACAGACAGCACAGTTCCTTACCTGTTGATACAAAAACAAAACTTTTGGTGTATTGGTAACAGCTTCAGTCTTTCTGTATATTAGTTATGGCACAGCAATCATGGATTGGTCTGTAAAAGAACTTTAATTCCTTTACTAATAACCTGTCAGCCTATACACTTCCATATCATGTCACTTGAAGTGTCAAAGTAACTTCTCATCTTCCTCTTCTTTTTCTCTTTACATTACTACTTCCTTTGATGCTCTGGGTTTTCACTAAATTCTTTGTAATCAGTAAGAGCCAGTTACTCTTATGCAAAGAGCTAAACAAATACAAATTAGGATTTCATTTTAAAGGAACAGGATTTTTAAAGTCCAAATAATTCTTATAAAGGCATAAAAATTTTTGTTCTTCAGACTGTAGAGTCTGATCAATAGAAAACTAACCAAAACAATTTCAGTTGGTTGAGGCTTTATATAATATGACCAGAGAGGTTTTTCAAACCCTGCTACCCAACTCAAATTTACTTACCCAGTTTTAAAAAGTACAAATTTGCCTCACCTACTAATTGTGTAGACAAAATTATGTAATATCTCAGTTAACTCACCTTCACATCAATGTCATCCTTGCCACTGTGATTGCTACCAGTCTGTACCTCTGTACCCCTTCCTAAGGTGGCATCATAACCTTTCCCACTATGCCCAGAGACCAACCAGTGTTTCAGCTTTTCCTCCTGATTTAGGTCACAACAGATTTTAATTAAATAACATTCTCATAGACCTGTCTCTAAACCTTTAAATCTTCATATAATAATCATGACTGATGGCCTTTCTAACCTCCTGTTAGAATAAAAATATATTAATAGAGCATTAAACCTATGTGAATGAAATTAGCAGGCACATAATGAAAAAAAAAATATGTACAGCTATATTCTCAATGCTCTGAAGTCTCAAAGGTCCACTTTGAACCTTGCCAAAACATTACTCTGAAGAGCTTACTTATCATTCTAACCTATGACCTATACCAATAACTAGAACTAGCTGTAAGACAATGTTATTCTAATGAAAATTTGAAACTTCCCTTCCTTGCAGCATCCCAGCTTTGCTAAAGTAATTTCAGATGTAAGCCTCTACAAACCAGGAACTTGACCGTCCCTGAGGAGTAAATTCAGGACCTGACAGCACATCTCCACTATCAGCAGCAGGGATCCCACAAGCACAGAGCCTAGGAAGTGTATGACCATGGAACCTTCTTTCCTCATTGAAACCACCCTTGTGAAACCAAGTCATCACTGCTTCCCAGAGCAAACTCAAAAGTAAAACAGTACAGGACAGTAACATTCAGGTACCAGTAGGAGACCGCTTTTTACTCCCCAAAATATTACACTTCCACCTTAATTGGCCTCTTAATCCTGTTACTCGTGAGACCCATCAACCTTCAACATGAGCCTGGAAATAAAAATCACTAGTTTTACTGGCTATTTGAAAACCATGGATTCACTAGAGCTAAAAGGTTTATACCACATTATAACTTTCCCCATTTCCTACCACACACTTGCTTTTGCTTTTTACTATGGACAATGCTGACTCTCTGTTCCAGCTCTCAGCATTTCTTCTCAGTGACTGCTGAAACAATGTCAGCCCCACCTGAACACTAAATTGACTACAAGCAGACAGAGTGAGGTTTGACTTCATCACACTTTTATGCACATGACTACCCAAAACAGAGGCAAAAGAGACTTTAGGAAAGCTTCCTGTACTATGGCTCTGATTAAAAGAATAGGCATCTTATAATGAAAAAATTGAGAACTTTAAACAGAGAAATTACTTCATTCAAAGTTTCATTATATTAATATTTTAGGATTTTTTATTGTATTCAATGTAACAGAACTAGTATTCTCTTTGAAAAGAAAGAAGTCTTCTTCAAAGGAACAGTTGACTCCATAATGTCCTTTACTGGCAGAATACATATTGCCAAGTGTTTACGCAAAAAAGGAAGGTAACAGTAATAAAGCTGGTTAAAAGGGATCATCAACATTAGTAGGCTTTCTAAAAAAAGTCTCTCCTAGTGTTACACACAGGATATCTGATCTGGGAACTACTGTAGGTTAAAACTCTAAGGTTAGTCCATGTTAGGCAACAGAAGGAATAACACAGAGTGACAAAGATCAACATAAAAGGATGCTTTTTGGACCCTGGTCCAAAGCACTCTTATAAACTACATAAGCTAATCCATACTTTGAAATCTAATCATTTGGTTCATTCTCTCTGTTTTATTTCAGCCAGGATATCTGTAAGATGTCTACCCACTGTTAAATTGGTAGCCTTCTCTGAGCAAAATTGATCATTGTCATAACTACTACTTTTCATTCTTCATTCAGGGAACAATTCTGAACTGTATTATGGTAGGTTTTCTGATTTGAATTTTATTTTCTGGTTGTCTTTGCTTTTCATCTGCTGTCATGTCTTTTCCTGGGGATATATTTTGCCACTTGGGAAATTCTGAGAAGATAAAACACTGTGTGAATCAAAATTCTTAACAGTCCAGAGCATGTGTGTTTGCATTTGTGGAGGTTCTGTATTTATTCTCTGTCTCCCTGGAAAACCTCCTAGCTTTTTATTTCTAGCTAATCTGTGGCACTTCATTTGTAACATGCTACAGGCTTCCAAAGACAGACACAACACAAAAAGGGAGAGGGAAAATGCTGAGTTCATCACCATAAATTATTGATGTTTCTTCTACTTAACTTACTCATCAGGATTCATTGTTAATGAGGTGTGGATTTTAGTTTTAAATTTGCCATGAAACCAGATGATTTTTAAGGTTGCTTCCAACCCAAACCATTCTGTGATTCTGTGTAGCACTGCAGGCATTCAATTTGAAGTACTGCATTAAAGAGGATTTCTCCCAGTGTGTGTCTCTGGTTCCATTTTCTGCAGTAGGTCTCTGCAACTGTGACTTGGCAGGCTCTGGTGGTATTTATCCAAAGCACAGAATGCAATAGGAAACAGAAAGACAAGAGAAAGATTTTTATTATGTAACTGATAAAATGCAGAAACAGATGCTGTGCAATTGCTCTGGAATTAGTTGATTTATTTAAAGGGTTAATTGACTCATTGTATTCTTATGTGGTAAACTGGAATTCAGATGAATTGTAATGATCCAGTGTCTGGGAGCACCAGGAAATCTGCCAACATATACTACTGTTTCCATCCTCCAGTTTGCAGCTAGTTTAAATCAGGGTCAGATGCTGCTGCTATTGTTCCTGACACTAGACTTGCACTGCCTTTAGCAGACACAGGAGCTGGCTTGTGGGCTGGGGTCAGTACTGGGATATTCTCAGTTAAACAGCCCCAGTGAAAAACAGGAGGGAGGTGGGAGTGAGCTGGTTTGGGTTTACCCCAGAGGAAGTTTCCACCAAACCATTCTAAATAATAAAATGGACTGAAAAATTGATTCACTTTAGGGTTTTTTCCAGAGGGCTTCAGAAGTGGAACTGAACTGAAACCAGTGGGAGCTTTATCCACAGCTGTGGGAGGATCAGCACCAGTGCAGGATCTTTTTGAAAACTCCATTTGGCCCAATGTGGGAGGCTCCACTGGACTGAATGCGACTTTCATGGATCCACATGTCACCTATATAACTTCTGATACAGATACCAGCCCTGGACTACTGGACAGAAAAAACAGCCCAAAAAACGAGAAGATGAAGTTCAAAATCCTAGTCCTTCACCCACCACCCTGGGATGTTGGGAAACCTGCATTTTCTGGCTGTGTTACAGTTCCTTATCTGTAAGTTAATACTTACAGGTCACTGCCTTAAAGATCTGTTGCAGAGAGAAATACATGATAGCTTATACAATGAGCACAAGATCAAATGAGTAGCTAAGACAGACAGCTATGAACATTCTGGGATTTTTTTCATCCTAAGTCAGGCAAACTAGCAATTAAAGCAGCCGGCTCTGATACACAGTAAAAAGGAGTAGGGGAAAAAAAAAAAAAAAAACAAAACCCAGAGAGCTGTTCCTAAAAATATAAAATGTATTTTAATTATGAAGGGGAATTAATTTTAGATTGACTGAGGAAAATCTCATGGGGCATTCAGCCAACTCATCCATCTCCTATCACCAGAGAATTTCAGCTTTCCAAACAGCCCTGTAACACACCACTTCTTGGGAACTTCTCTGAATACCGAGCTTATTATCTTTTGACTCCTTCATTATCTGTCACTGACATAAAATGCAGCATGTACTCCTAAGGAAATTAAATGCTGAAGAGAAAACGTATTAGGCTATCTAATCACCCTTCCCCTCCCCTTTCCAGGGTTTCTCCCTACTGTATCGTCTTTGCCCTTCAGCCACACACAAAACCGTTTCAGCTTTGCCACTGCTCTTTCCCTTTCTGTTCCTCCATTTCCTGCCACTTTGTTTCTTGAATTAAAAATATGTAGCAATATCTGAATTCAGCTGTCTGGGACAGTGTCGGGTGAGTGATGACATGATGCTATTCAGGCAATGTATGGTTGCTATTAGGCAAAAAGGCTGAGTGTTCTTCATCTTGGTGTCCAGAAGTGTGATTAAAAATCATAGTCTAAGCTAATTCAAAAAACCCACACATGGTTCCTTGGTTCTCTGTCCCAATGCTAAGCTCAGGCTCAGGATCTACAGCAATGGAGTTTTTGGAGAGTGAGATGTACCTCAGGTTTTGCCACTGGCCTGGAAGATGCCCTTGAACAACTCTGTCTACCCCAGTACCTTGTCTCGTATAAGGAGATGCCCTTTGTCAGCAACCACTGCATGAGTACTAGGTGCTGGGTAGCAGTGGTAACACCCACAGCACAACACTTTCTAGTCTAGTCTCAGTAACTTCATATCTGTTAAATGCTCTTGTTCACCTCAGTTTCCTCTTATTTTCTGCAGTACCTATACATGCATTGCTCATTTCAGTTCAGACATCTCTCTGTATTCTAAACCATCTCAAACTCAACTGCTGCCTTCACCTGCACACCCGCCTCCTGCTGTTTCACCACCTGCTCCATGAATAGCACTGCTCCAACAGCCAGATTAATGGGCAGAAAGTTTGTTTGGTTTTGCAAATACATCTTTGCTTGTTTTGTAATGCATATGAAAGTTTTCCTCTTCCAGTGGCACGGTCCCACAACACTCTCCTGTGGGTGCCCCCCTTCACCGTATTTCACTGTCCCTGGGGATTTCTCCACACTGCTTGGATATTGCATAGCTCCCTGAGCTGAATGTCACAGTGCTCTCTAATGGAAATTGAATTGAAAACTGTAAATTGTGAGATTTCCTGAACAGCAGTCTGGGAGACTTCCAACTATTTTTCATTCAAATTATTTTTAAAAATGTAAGTATTTTAAAAGTTCGGCAGCTGCAGATATCAATAGTAATAAGAAAAATGAAAGAAATCAAAACCATTAACATAGTTTCTAACTGAAAGCAAAGTGTAATTTTAAAATAGTGTGGAGAGAGTAGGGATTTTCAATTACTGGTAAAACAGATTGGATTTTAAGACAGAAAAAAAAATTTGAAAAAGACAAATAAAATCTAACAAATAAAAACTAGGTAGTTAGGAAAAAGTGCACTAAGAAATAGAAATAGATTAAATATCTTTCAAAAATTGCATCATTGAGCTTCCAAGAGTTGAGATAAACTAGTCCCATTCCAGCTGTGGGGTAGCTACAGACTCCTGCC
Source organism: Anthoscopus minutus (assembly GCA_013399455.1). NCBI lineage: Eukaryota > Metazoa > Chordata > Aves > Passeriformes > Paridae > Anthoscopus > Anthoscopus minutus. The sequence goes on along the minus strand of VWYI01022114.1, from coordinate 42,649 downwards.
AGCTAAGAATCTGGAGCAGAATACCTCAGCTTTCTAGTAAAGTTATAATCATGGTAGAAAAAGACTGATTATTCAGTCCTCCTCAATAACACAAGAAATCTTTCACATGGATCATAAGAAATTGTGTCTAAAAAAAGTGAAAAAGTGCAAAATAGTGTGTGAGAACCACTATTTCCTTTTCTCCTTTTCCAGCACAAGGGTTCTGAGGTGCCTCACAGCCCATAAAGCAGAGCAGCACATTTTGCTCACCCCCTGTATAGCAAACTCACTGCCAGTGGCTGGCTCAAGGCAGGACAAGATCCATTACCAAAGCCACTGAAAATCGGCCTTTGGCTCTCACATCACACTGATGTCTTTAAGTTGAAAACCATGTGGGATGTTTGGGGATAGTTTTTATGGATATCCTCATCTTGATCAAATGCATATTTTGTTAATACATTAATTAGTATCTATCAAATAGTTAAGAACTGCAGATTTAGGTCACAGTTGTGCCGTGATTGATTAGGTTAAAAAACATTTGCTGTGGTTGGGATGGCCTTAAGCTCTATTTCCAAGGATTCTATTCCAAGTAGAGTAACACAACTTCAAACATGCATGGCCAATTCTAAATTCCGCTGCTTTTAAATACTTTTAAATTATTTTGTGTTTCACTTCCATAGTTGTCCTGTCTGCTAAGATCTGTTGATCCTCTTTTGAAAGATTTTAATTTAATAATGTGAAGAGACCTTGTAAATTCTCTCTTACTGATTATTAATTTCCCTTCTGCTCTAGATAGTTCTGTGTAGGGTGTCTCATTTGAAGATTTTTTTTTAATCTCTGTTCATCTCATACTATTAAACTATTGTCTTCACCATTCAGCCAAATCTTGCTATAAGGATTTTGCTATAAGGGAGCCCAGAGTTTATGCTTTAAGTGGTATTCATGGAACTGACCAGCAGTTCACACAGTTCCCTGGATAGAGAACACACGCCATAAAAAGTACATAAAGTTGTTGGATATTGGCTGATTATCCAAAATGAATAAATATTGATGTAGCATGATGAGCAACATGAAGGGAAACTCTCATCAGAAGCTGCAAAAAGCCACCTTGGAGCCGAAGGTGGCTTCCTATTTAGGTAATGAATATGCTCCCATTATACCCTCCTGCTCTCACTCCTATTCAGTTATCCCTGGCTGTCAAACAAAATAAATGGCACATCTCTTGTGAAATCACATCTACATTAATATTTTTTCACTGCTTTTAAATTGTCTAGTATATACTAAAGCTCTTTAATTAGATATGCAGACAATATGGCAACATATCAAACTGTTAGATGGTTTCTGAGATTCCAGCTGCTTATGTCATCGTCATTTTCATTTTTTGAACCCCCTTTTGGTAATTTAATTTTTGGATTAACTTTCTGAGGCTCCCTGCTACAAAAGCACTCATCCTTAACGCTACTCCCCAAGTGAAATAAACCTAAGGTGATATTGCAGCCTCTATGCCATGCTTGAAGCCTTGCAATTATGGCTGCTCCCAAAATGTAATGTTTAGAAGGCTTTTAGAAAAACAAAAACTTCTGTAAAAACATCTTCCGTATTAATTTTTTTATCAGATATATGCATAAAGAGCCTCCTAAGTTCTCAGATTTGCAAATGATGATTAAAAATTTATTGTGTCCACATTGCCCTGATGATGGGTGAGAAAAAGGAAAGTAGGAAGCCAAACATCAAAAAATCACTAGCCCTAACATTTCTATTTTAAAAAACAAAGTATTAAAAAATAAATTCTCAAAAAAATAACTTCCAAGGAAAAAAAATTCAAAATAAAAATCCAGTTATACCTCGTTTTCCTCAAGCCAGTTTTTGCCCTTTGTTCATTCTCATCTTTTACCACTCTGCGTCCACCTTAAATCATAACATGCCAACAGTGGAGACTTGCTTTGTCCTGATTGTTCTACAGACACAATGCCAAATATAAAAATACACAGCAAAGAACAATGTGCTGGTCACTTGTGTTCTGAAATGCCATCTCTGTGACTGAGACAGATGGGACCAGATTTGGAAGATTATCATGGAAAGTGAAGCCCTGAGTAGGAAAACAGAAGGGACAACGTAGCTTAAAGTTATCAAACAATATGTTATGAGTTGGGTTTGAGCTTTTCAGACTTGTTTGCAAGCCAGAGATAACCACACAGTTTTGCACCACTAAATCAGACCTTTCAAAGCCAAAATAACTTGTAAAATACTTAAAGGCCTCACATTTGTTTGATGAATTATCATGAAGGAGAACAAAGGTTAAATCCATACAGTTTCCTTCACTTTTTTTTTGAGTTTTTGATGACCGAACTGAAGAGTCCTGCTGAATTTAATGATTGAATGAATCCATAAGTCAATGTAATAATATATTCCAATGAAACACTATATACAGATGAAAACAAAGTAAGTGCCAATGTCAAGTTCATCTCTGGCCTGCCTCCCTTCTGCTTCCTAAATCATTACCTAGTATTTATTTACAAGACTGGAGAAAAAAAATATCTTGGAAAAATAAAGGCTTTATGCTCAGACTTCAGGCATGAAATGGTGTCCCACTGTGCCATTTTGGATTTGCTATTTAAAAGCTTAAAATATGTTCGCTTGAACAGTCCCATTTTTCAAGAAGAAGAATTTATTTCTTTGGAATTTGACAGTCTCAAAAGAGCTGCTCAGATGTTTTTATTAATTAGTTAATATTTGTGCAATGCTTAAAGTATCAGGCGTTGTATAAATGTTAAGCTATGGAATTTGGTCCTACAATTAAATGGCAATTATAAACAATGAAAAATACATATTTATATATTTGCTAGGAATTTACATGAGTATGACATATTTGATAGCTTAGCAGAGAGCTCCTAATCTATCCAAAGCCATATAAGGTTTAGGGATGTGGCTAACAGCCTATTTAAATAACATAGGAAAAGGCATATTTTCCCCAGTGTTTCCATGTTAGCCTTTAAGGCTCCAATTAAAAGCAATTTAAGAACAGAACTTTCACATCTGATTGTCACATGTAGTTGCTATCTACCTCTCACACAAGAAAAACAAAAAATTTGCCCCTGAAATCACATTAAGTGTGAAATTAAGAAAAAATAGACTGCACACACTCAAGTTTGACTTAAAACCTACAGCCTTGAAAGCCTCCAGCTCATCTGTTGACATTACAAAAGATAGAAGTACCAAAGAAGAAGAAGAGAATGCTGAGTGCTTGTTACTTTTTCTGGCTTTTTCTTCTACATATGAATGTCAGACTGTTAATGAAAATACTCTTAATGAATCAACACTCTCACAACAGTGTCACTAATGAACTAGTGGTAACTGGAAAAGGAGACTAAAAATACTATGTCTCCCTTTTAGTGCAGAGTTATCTTATCAATATGCTTTAGCCAGAACTGTTAGGCTGAAAAATGCATTTACTTAAGAAAATAACATCGTGAAGCAGAACCAGGGTAATAACACTTCTGTTGCCAGAGCACACTTGCAGTTGATGAGTGGCTTGTATAACTGGAGCGCTTAATTAAGTGCATTTTTCCAATAAATACATTGGACATTAATTTTTACTGATGGTTAAATATCTTCTAAGTAGCTACCCTGTCTCTTAGGCAACCAGGCTAGATTTTAATAACTTGCAGGACAAAAGAGCAACAGGCCAATAGGGTCTGGTAAGGATGTCAGAATTTCCATTATAAACTCCATTTTAGCACTGGGGAGGGTACTCTAATTTGAACATTAAGACATGCTGGGAATAGCTTTTGTCCTGGAGTGATTTTATGGTTTCTGTTTTTCTAATAAGAGCCATTTGCATCCATTTGGAAGAATTTTAAATGTATGGAGCTTGCAGGGGGGGAAAAGAGCTTAAACAGAGCATAATAATTAAAAAAAGAAGAATGTGCTAAAACAGAGTGGACTTCAGGATTGAAATGTAGTATTGAGCCTCCATGTTTGACTCAGAGAAGCTGATGCCAGCAACAGTGAAGCTGAACAAGGTTGGGCCCAAGGTCACGTGGGACCCTCAGGACACAAGTCTGTGCTATAAAACCTGGAGGTGCTGATTTACAGTGATGCCACTGTTGGGAAACCAGAGGCACAAAATGCTGCTTGTGAAGGTGGGTTAAGGTAGCCCTTTGGAAGTAGAGAATTAAATCAAAACCCTGGTCAGTCTGTAAATCGTAAGGATACAGTGCTCTCTCTTCTGTGGAGTTTGTCTGTCAAGGCACTGTTGTAGGCACTTTCTAATTCCAGCTCAACATAAATTTAAAATAGCCTTCACTTCCTCTGCTAAACATATTTTCAGAAGTTTTATACGTGTTCTGGATCTGCTATGAATCACCCATTCCATATAAGAGCATTTCAGGTATAGATGAAAATGGTTCTCATATATTCAGTAGTTTGATATATATTTAAAGCTTGTAAAGTTGTTAGTAACAAAAGCTGTTTTATAACTAAACTATGTTATTACTATGAACTCAGCCAATAATATGTGTTTTAAAGCTACCTGGGTACAAGTTTACAGCAGCAGTTCAGTCACCATCCACATCTGTAAAAAATAAAACAATAAAAAATAAATAATGCATGTAGGAGAGACTGTCAAAATTCATTCAGCCAGTTCCATTTTATACACATTTCATTTCCTAGATTTTAAATACTGAAATATTGATTTATATTGTCAAGGCATCCTAAATGTACATAGAAAATAGGCTTCAGAGACAGTACAGACTCTCAAATACCCTCAAACAGTACAGATAATGTGGTTTCTATATAGACATTCTTATTTTCAGGTTTTTTTATTTTTATTTTTTTCATCTGTGCTTCCAAGATTTTCTACACAGCCTTTTTCACGCTGTCTCAGGTACCCTGTACTCCTACAGGGTCACAACCAAAATTAGAAGGCCAGGGAGTTACTTGTCACACAATATCCCAAGAGGGCATGGAAAAGAACTCTTCACAAAAAAAACCCACAGAAATCCTGTCCTGCAAGAGATTGTGCTTACAGATCTTGTAGTGAAAAGTAAGTGCACTGACACATATAGAAGGTTCAGTCTTTTTTCCATCATTAGAAGAAGCCAGCCACAACATAAGAGGAACTGAAAACCAGAATTTTCTAAGTTATTCACAGTTTTCTATTGTTTCTCAAAAAGGCAGGAAAACTATTGGAGACATACTCAGGGGTAAGTTCATGCAGTCCCCAGCAAGTCCATCTGCTGCCTTCTGTAGAAGTTTGCTGCTTCTCAAGGGCACTGACTGCCCTCAGCAGCAGCAGGAGACGCACGGTGCCCCTCAGCTGCATAGTGCCCATGGTGGTTCAGCAGGCATTATGTCTTTATTTCCATGTGCTGCTAGAAAACATAGCCATGTTATTCTCATTTCAGAGGAGAGGAACGGAGGCTAGGATTGAGGACTGGAATCAGAGCTTGGTGAGAGCAGCCAGAAGCCTGGCAGGTTTTCAGCAGGCCTGCAGCTCGGCAGGCCCTGCTCTGCCCTCGGCCAGACCTGCCCTGCAGGCTGAAACGCAGAGAGCGCTGCCAGGGAGTAGCACTCACCTGGTCACACATTCCATTTTGCCAGCTCCATCTCGAGCCACAGTGAGCAATGCTCCCTGAAGCTCTGGTGGCAAGCAGGGGTTGTGGTGAAGCCTTTGCAGCCATCCAAAACTTGCCATGCAACTTATGAATCACACTGCTTTTCCCCAAAGCAGGCCCTGGTACCTGTGTCTGCCAGCTGGAGGAACAGCTAGACACTTCCCTGGCAATTTGCTTATTAATGAGAACTCTTATATTGTTTGGCCACTTTTTTGCAGAGTTTCTTCCTCCTCTATTTTACTGTCAGAGACTTGATGGCCAATTATATCCTTCCACAGTGAATGGTAGCACTGTTCACCATGTCTGTGCTCCCAAACAGCACTTAGATATAAAATCTTATATAATGTATAAAGGAGAAGATAGTAAGTCCCATCAAAAATGACATGCTGGGATTTCAGGAGGATCCAACATCTTAAAATGAAGCTTGAACAGCTGCTGGATGATATAACCTGAATAAAAGTAATTAAAAGAAAATGAGTTCTGCCCTCCTGTATCCTCCTGACTCATGCCTCATTTTCTACTTCAGGATTTGGGAAAGCAAATGTCTATTTCTGTGTCCATCACCAGAGCGACATCACAGCAAGTTAATTAGAGCACATGACACAGAGGTGCTATTTTTGCCTTCAAATAAAGATATTTCTGTTGCATATGAACATTTTTCTTTCTGAAATAGGGAGAGAAACTTCTTAGCTACCAGCTCTCTCCCAAAGGTGTATAAAAATTATGCTTTTTCTACAGCTTGCAAGCTTCACGATTAGAATTGTCAGTCATGGTATATTAAAGAGGATACAGTCAGACTTGACTGATCAAGCTTACTTTAGCCTTATGTTTGGGTTTCTGAAACATGGTAAACAAATTTTTAGCATGTACATGCGTACATAACAAACAATTTTTCCTTATTTAAATAAAAATGAAATCTACAAACTCATGACCTGTGTATTAATTATTTTTATATTTCATACTGCATTGCTTCAAGGACAGGCCTAAACATTAACATTTATTTATATGCCTTGATAAAGAATATCCCAGGCATTTACCACAGATAAACACTGTGGAAACTAAAAGCCATATTTACCCTTGAGTTTGGTGTCTGTGTTGTCATGTGGAAACAGCAATTTGTATTACGTGGGGACTTCTCTTGACTGCAGGATCCAAAGTGCCCCTCTGAAATGTTTGTTTCCCAGACTTTGTGTCTAAAGCTGGATACCCGAATTCATATTTAACAGTCTGAAACCTGTGAGTGAAAACATTATTCAAAAGCACATACCACTGATCATCATTCTTCACTATCTAAGCTGCTTTTCCCTTTCTTTCTCTTTCCTTGCCTTCCACTCCATCCTCAGGAAGGAGGGCCAGCTGCACCCCAGGAAACAGACCTTCCCCATAGCTTAAATGAGATATCTTGGCTCATTAGGGGATTCACAGCAAACAAACATCGCAAGTAATTTATAAAAGGAGCTGTGCATAAGTAGTTACGGGTCAGGCAACTTGTCTATTTTTTTAATGGAGATAATAGCCCACACTACTCCATCAGTTAGCATTCAGAAGGGCTCAGCTCTAGTTTTTGTCTTCAATGCTTTACCTACAACCTAGCAGAAGTACTCAGATGAGGCTTTGGGTTATTGCTTCTATCTGTCTTGACATCTTAGGAACCCTAGATCAGATGATGGTCACAAGCAAAGGGCCCACATTTCTCTCTGGCCAGTGATCCAAAAATCTCCAAACAGCCATTTCCAACTGGGAGGCCACATTAAAAAACATTACGGAGAGAGATACATTATATAAAGAAATGTTGTTAAAGTACATGACCAGATGAGGAGAGAAAACAGAACCATTGTGATGGTTTTATGGACTTTGTGAATATATTCCTAAGTGTCACACAATTTTAACATTTCTCTGACAGGTTAATATGTGCAACTTGTCTCCAGGGGCTGTGATTAAATAGCAACAAGGCTGAAGGGAAAAGGATTGCCAATAAATGGTGAGAATTTTTTTTTAAAACACACTATCTCTGTAGGAATACTTTATTTAAGTAAAAGGGGGAACAATTGCAACATGTACATGATTAAAATAAAACTCACAACAGGAAAACTTTAATTATTGTTTTAAAAATGTGACATACATCCCCAGTAATTTTCTTTCCAAAAGTAACATAGTTTAAAAAAATATTCCAGCGCTTGTGTGTTTTTCTCCATGGCTGCCACCAAGCCCATGGAACTTATCCTACATCCCATACAGGGATACTCCAGACCCACAAGGCATGGCTAAGTTAGGAGAAAAGGAGTCCAGGGAGCAAGGAATGCAGGAATGTCCCAGTGAAAAGCATAAAGCATAGGTGGTATCTGAGCTCTCCTAATGGCAGAAGGACTATTTGCTCTACTATCCCCAAGATGGGCAGTGCCAGGGCTGTTTCTGAGGGAACTGAGCAATGGAAGGAGTGAGAGGCAGGAAATGAGCAATGTCGGAATTGTACAGATCACAGTGATGGCAGGGATGCTATGAGCAAGGACTGGGACTGAAAGACAGGAATTCCAATAGGCCACAGTGCAGAGGGTGCAGGGCAGAATCATGGCCACAATCACAGGGACCACTGGGTGTGGCAGCACAGGAGCCATCCAAGAAACCTGCTCCTTTAGTAACCCATCATAATTGCTGGTGAACACGTCCAGCTATTCTGAAACATTAGTGTCCTGAACAAACTGCTTTCATCAGCTGAAGAGGCATATTTTCCAGGTTCTCCCAGTCAAACCAGCTCCTCTTTATTTCACTCTTTGATGTAAGGGCAATGTGTTTTTAAGAGACATTTCTCAAAGAGGGAAGAGAAGTCATTTGGCACATGAAAGAGAATAATGCCGTGAGAATAAGGGACAGCAGAGCGCAACACGTGGCAAAAGCAGAAGGAACACAAGGGCAGCAAAAATAGAAGGCACCTTGGAGTAGAGAAAAAATAAACAGCAGAATCCATAGACAAGGACCCCAGTAAGGGACCAGGAGATTCACTAGGGGCAGTGGAGGAAGTAATAGAGAAGGACAAGATCATCAGCCATAGGGTGGTTACACTGGCTGGCAAAAAAGCACAGCACTGCCAAAACAAATGCTTCTGAGTAGCCATAGGATAGGGAAGGGAAGGGTGGGCTCACAGGAGAGGGCACTGCCCCCTACAAAGCACAGGGCAGCCCTTGTCCTTCACAGGGCTGGGGTGGTGGGGGACAAGTCTGAGCTGAAATGCTGCCAGGAGTGTATTTTTAATGTTGAATTTAGATAGGAAAGTAATGAAAAGCAGGAGGAAAACATTTTAGTACCATTAATTAATTGGTTTCTATATTATATTTAAAGTTCTTGGGTTATTTTTCAAAGACAATTAACTCAGCTTTATGTTTCTAGTAAATAAAACTCTCCATTTTGAAGCAACCCCTTTAAAGCTGAGTGGAAGAGGAAATCAGATGCCTAATTCTGACCCCTACTCTGCAAATCACCAATTTTTTCCACAGCAAGATTAAATGCGCTGTTGTTGTTCTGCCAGCCCTTAACGCAAATTAATGACTTAAATTACCTTTCATCTCACCTTATAAATTCTACCTTGAAGCAGCAGAAAGCCCAAGGGCTCTTGCATAACCAGATGAAGACAAGTTCACTGCTTCAAATCCTTCCCTTCTTGCTCTACTTTACATCAATTCTTTATAAGAAGAGGTCTCCAGGGCTAACAAAGGAGCTGGCCATGCAGCAGAAGGTGCCGTGGGACTTTCAGAGGTAAAAGCTCGTCTTGTGGTGACTCAGTGCACTCCATTAGTCCTAGGAAACACAGGGCACATCGAATGCAGCAGATGTGCCCTCACTTGCCAGGCTTCAGACAAATGCAATCAAATCTATTTTAATCATCTATGAAATGCAAATGCGTTCCACTTGCACACCCGCAAGATCCATTGTCTTCCTCACTGAAGCATGCGATAATGCCAATTAAACGCCGTTGCTAACTTAATAGGTGTTCTGATTGCCTATGGGAAATTATCTTTACTTTTTTTATTAGTAGTATAAGTAGTAGTACTATCTCACATTGCAAAGATTTTAAAATGTTTTAATAATTGTGTTGGGGTTTGTTTGCTCTCTCCCTTCCATTGGCTCAGTGGCCAGCACCTATCCAGACCGAGCAGTGAAACCTGTGTTTGCACTCGGAGAAAAAACGCTGTGTAATTCCAAGTATTCGAAATACCCTTCTCCTTCTTCTAAATGGCCCTACACAGAAGTGGCAGTTGCATTAATCTGCTGGCAATTTCACTCACACACACAGGCTCCCATACATGCACACAGCCCCTTTGTTATTCTACTAGAAATGGCCAGGCAGCTGTAAAGATGTTTATTCTCAGACCCACAATGAAAAATGTTTGCAGTATGTATGGAGCCTACAAAGTCAAGAATGATAAGCATTTAAATCAGACTGGCCATGCCAAGCCAATATTTCGATATCAGAGGAATTGATTCTTGATCTAGTGCCAGCACTGTGTACTCAATGTACTGCAGAAAAATCCTCGCCCAGTCTTCCTGCCAGCACGCTGTTAGGGATGACAAGCATGCAGTTATCTGATAGAGCAGATATTTGCTCCAAAAGACGATTTTCATTTCAAAGACAAAACATGAAAAGAGCTTACTAGTGGGGAAACCAAATACTGTATTTTCCTCCTGATAAATCAAGCTTTAGAGAAATAATGCCAAAGAGAGCAGGATTCTGAAAAGAACTTCTGTAGCTCTTTTCATGCTTTTTCAGCTACTCAGCTGGCTTAACTCTGCCAACTAATAATGTGTTTTCCTAAGATGTGTTGAGAAAGAGTTTACTTGCAAATAATTATTAGTGATAAGGATGCATGTATGTTTGCTTTTAAACAGTTCCTACAAAGCTAATTAGGGGATTTATCATAGAACACAGGGTTCTATATGGTTTATACCTTAAGCTGCTAATTATGGGATTTTCAATAACATCTCTTTCTTTCCTTTGCAGAGAACTAAGACAGTATTACTAGACAATAAAAGCCCTGTTTCAGTGAAAAAGGTGAAATTTCTTCATGTCACAGTCTTGTCAGCTCTCCTCCTGGCTGAATTTACATAAAAGTAACCAAGTATGAGTAATAACAGACAGGGGAGGGAAATATCTTCATACCCTCTGAGATCGGGGACTAACACAATAGTCCTTTTATACTCTGCAAAGACATCTTTGCTATTTGGCCACAGACCTCCAGATACACTGTCTAATTACAGTTAGCAAGCAGCATGCCCTTGACACAACACAGAATAAATATAACCTGCCCTTTCAAGTGTGTCACTGTGCTCAACACTTATTTTATGTCTTCACACTACTAACCAGACTTTATACAAAGAAACTTAACCATGCCTGTACCTACAAAGATTAAATAGTATCACATTGAATGCTGCTTGATTTTAGCAGGACATCAAGAGGGATTGACACCAAGTTGCTACCAACCAGCTACATTAACTGAGGGTCTACCTCACTCACAGCTCCTCCTTGGGGCATAATTACCTGCATGCTTTATTTCAATGTCAGTCTTTTGTAAAAGTGCAAATATGGAGTGTCCATCCAGTTTCAAAGAAAAGCTAAAGGTAGACTGTAGAGAAAATTAATCATAAGCATATCAGGACCTTACTGGGATGCAGCCCAATTAAATTCAATACACACATCCACTGTGGAGGCCATTAATAAGATGCTAACAATTTCTGTATGTCCCTGCTGAGCTTTATACAAAATTTTACCCCTATAATGAACTCTGCAGGCTTTACAGGTGGGATTTTCAGAAGTGTTCAACACTGATCCAGATCCACTCTCCTTGAAGTCAGCAGGAATTTTAACCATCGGCATTAGTGGGGAGGAAAGAAAAGGTCAGCCTTGACTGCTTTTCAAAATCCCACCCCACCAGTCTGCTTAAGCCCCACGCAACTCTGAGGAGAGGTTCTGCTGTTTTTATAGTGCAGAGTAAGGAGTCTTTGTATACAATGAACATCAGATTATGTGCTGCAGAGGCACAGAATATCTTTGCATTGTTTATCTGTCAAAAGCACCAACCTTCAATACCATACATAAACCGACACGAATAAACAAATAATTTCTACCCAGAAAGGGTAACTGTTTGCACTAGCTTGTATAGCCTAGAGACCCAATACAGCTATTGATCTGGTCCCTTAAACACAAAAAATAATCAAAAACAGAGTTGTACACAAGACTAAGATGCTGGAAAAAAAATCAAACTTAATAGAAAAATGTCCTAAAATTTGCTTGCAAGGATCAAACTCGCTGATAGACCCTTGGAATCCAGAGGAAGTAACAGCAGTTCCTCTAGTAGGTTGTTGATTCAAGCTTCAAATTAATTATAAATTCATAATTAATTATGAAGTGCTACCCCTTGCTCTTCTTTCCTGTGGCCTGAGGAAGAGACAGATTCTCAAAAGCTCAGAGCCAATTTCCATTTTATTTTTAGCCAGTCAATCTCACAAAAGGTCTTACCTACAACTTGGGGATTTGCTCTTTTGTATTCCATTCATGTATAGGCTAATCAGCTGGTGCAGTGATCTGTGACACTTAAATAGGAAAGATGCATATAAAAAGCAAAGGCAGAGCAGAAGAGACCTAAATACTCTGCCAGGGCCATGGCAAGGGCAAAGCAAGAAGGATGTCCACACTCAGCAGCCCCTACTACTGTTGTGCCCTAAGAAATAGGAGCAGTCCATGCCCATGGAAGAAGGAGGATGTGGCAGCAGTCTATGGGGTGGAAAGCCACAGATTGCCAGGGTATCCTGCAGAGATGGATGCTCATGACCTTGTCTCTCCCAGCAGCATCCACCTCCAGGTGGGGAGTGAAGGACTCTTTTGCTCCATGGTGCAAATCTGATGCACTAAGAGCACTAAGTCTTCATAGAATCATAGAATGGTTTTGGGTTGGAAGGGACCTCTAAAAATTGGGCAGGGACACCTTCCACTAGACCATGCTGTTCAGAGTCTCATCTAGCCTGGTCTTAATGGGTCTTTTGCCCTTGCACCTAAGCCACCACACTAGGAATAGAAAAACTTGTTTCTCTCTGATGAGTTTTTAGCTCTCTGAGCATAAGAGCATTCCATATTATTGTTGGGTTTTACATTTATTTATTTTCTAGCCTTTCCACTAGCACACATCTCACTAAGAAGCAGTATCTGTGAGGAAAAGGGACAGTATATACAACTCAGAAGATTGAAATAATCTTTTGTTTTGGTCATTTTTGAAGGATGGAATGGCTATAGCACAGTTTTTGCTTACAATTATATAATCAACATACAGTATCTAAATTACCTTAAGAACTTTCACTGTCCAGTAAACATTGACATCTAATCCATTAAGTTTATTCACTTCAGGACTGAGCAGCTTGAAATAAAAATACTGTCCTATGAATCAGCAGCCTTTTTGTAGATGAGAGGAACCAAAGTTATCTAACCATGTGGTATTTCCGATTCACCTGGCATAAATTAGTAGCAATTCTGAAGAAGGATAAAGTGGTTTGGATAAGTAAAACCCTGGATGGGTGATGAGAATGAAGAAATGGGCATTTCTTTGCTAGATCTGCCTCCACTTTCCTGTGTAATCTCAAGCAAATCACTTATCTTGTTTTAATTTTCAGGTTTAAAAGGCGTTTCTCACACTTGCCTGGTCTTCAGAGTAGAAATTGTCTTTAAACATATGTATGTATAACACTAAACACAGCATGGTCCTGGTCCCAATTGGAGCTGGTAGCTGTTACCACAAGAAAATTCAGTAAATAAATCATGTTGTGAAGAAGCCTGTTGTGGTGTCAGCCTGATGGCACATGACCAGAAGATGGCAATACTCAAACCGAAGGACTGAGGCAAGCGTCCTTTTGGGTCATACACATCACCATTCCCCCAGGTTACCCCCACCTCCTTCTGCCAGTGATATGAAACCACCACCACCAGCTGAAATCACCTTCTGAGCCAGGAGTAGGAGTAGGTAATTTAGTTTCCATGGTAATGCAGTTCTGGACCATTCTTAAACAGAAGCTGCCAAGTATGACAAATGGTAGGTGCTGATTTTTTTATGTGAACAGCTATTCACTATGAATTGAAATGAGATTGCCAAATTCACTTTCCTTGGGACTGGAGTTAGGGTCAAAAGCTATTGTTACATTCAAGCCATAGACCAAAACTAGCACTTTAGCCACCCATCTTTAGCTGCAATATAGAAATTTTTAAGTCATAGAATAAAAATGAATGACTCAATATCAGAGTTGTCAAATAGATGAGACAGATTTACATCAAGCAATTTTAAAATGCTCTGTAGCCATGAATTAAAGGAAACATATGACAAAAGACTTATTCATTCTCTCATGGGGAAGAAATTCTGTTTTAAGCATTGCTGAATGTTGTGCAGTTGCTATTATATATACGTATATATGGAATCTACATTAAGATAAATACATGAAATTTTAAGGGTTTGAATTCAACTACTTTTCTTCTATGAGCCACCACTGTATAATACACCACAGTAGGTTCTGCACTCTGCTAATCTCCCCAAACAGTACATAATTTGCCTTGGAAAATGCTGTAATACTGTAATTAGTAAAATGACAAATAAAAAGGAAAAAGGCTTTTCATTTTAGTCTTGTTTTCCTTCAGAATTAAGCAGTAGGAAGACAGGTTGCCAGATCAACTGTTATTTGACACCATCTCTGCCATAAAAGCAGCCTAAAAAGCAACACAGTTTTGCCCAGGCTGGGGAAATGAGAGCACTGTGCTCCTGCCAGTCACCACCCAACAGCAGGTGGATCAGTAGGGTGCTGCTGAACTGCCTGCAGTGGCTGCACGGGCTCCCCAAAACTGCCCCAGTAATCCCAGCAGCCAGATGGCATTGAAGAGCCACGAGAATTTAAGTTCTAGTCCATCAAGAGCTATCTGTGGCCTGTTTGTGAACCAGCACATTCTGCATGGCAAACCTAGAAAGGTTCTTCTTCATATGAGCGATTCTTCCCACTGGCAACATAGCTTTGAAAAACACAGATAAGGGAACAAAACATTGTAAGCATTGTTTACAATGGGGGAAGAAAATAAGGGGACATTCCCAGCTCATTCAGTGTTGAAAAGAGAAGAAACATAGCTGAGAAGCATTGTGAAAAAACAATATTTTCTGCCTTTATAGCACCCTTAGAAACCCTGGTACTCAAAGCCTTTTGTAAACGTTCATTAAGTTGTACATTAAAAGAGTAGTTCTACCTGACATAACCTATCCTCTGTTGCTTCTCTGTAAAATGCCTGGAATAGATGGTGCTCTCCCACTGTTTGTATTTTAGGCATTTGCACAGACACAGTTGATAGCACCTGGAACTGAGACATAGGCAGGTGAATGGGTTTCTTTGGGGTGACACTGGGAGTGGCTTTCAGAGGCAGAGAGAGAAAATCTGGGCACAAAAGGGGCACAGTGGCTCTTCTGACCCACCCCAGAGCAGACATGGACTCGGTACACCAGTGTAAGCCAGCCAGCTCACCCCAGCAGTGCCTGACCCTGCACCATGATCCCTCCAGCCTGCTGAGATCAGCAGCCTGCTGCCCATGCCCTGCCAGTACTTGCTCTGTAGGTGCACTGGAGACACTTCAGTGCTCATTTATGATTCCCAGAAAGCAATGGCAGGTCTCACAGGACACTGGATCCTCCTGCAGTGGTGATGTTACGAGCTGCAATGAGCAGTGATTCCCCAAAAGCCGACTGCCAGTCTCCGCTGAGCAGTCTAGCAGATAGCTAGAGTTGAAAGGGAAGTTGCTTTGTATGTACTTGCAGTGCTAAGGAAATGGGTGGTGGCTTTGGGTCTCGACCCAAAATCTTTCTTCTGGATCATCCTGACCTGGGGTGGCCAACATTTGAAGGTCATAATATTATTTCAGAGCAGGTTGTTATTGTTATATAGCAACTAATCTCTGCAAATAGCAAGTTTTTGGCTGGCTGTCTCAGCACCAGACACTCACAAATTCTGCATCTAGGAGGCAAGAAAAAGTGTGGATTACACCATTGCCAGGGAGTTAAATTAATACACATTAATTAATAACAGATATTAAGAGACAGGACTTCCTAAATTGCACCTGAACCACTGCTTGTCTTCATGGCTTCAGCAAGGAATGCCAGAACCTGTTGTCGCTGCCATACCAGGTTGGTATTAGACAAGCCTTCTTCAGATAACTTGTATTAATGCAAAATGTTGAACGATCTTTAATTTTGGTCTTTTCAGAGGTGAGGACTTTGTTTTCATCCCAATGTTATGGTTAAAAATGGGATGCCTGTGCCCCTGTGTGCCACAGATGCTTGGGAAATGTTGAAGTAACTGGAGAAAGCACTTACAGCCCAACATGTAATTCCTTCCCTGTGTACAAAGAGGGAATATTTGTGGCCTGCTGACACATAGCACTTCAGAAAGTCAGGAAAATTTGTAGGACAGTGAGTAGATGCTAGAAATTTTTGCCAAGGAACCTTATTGTCTATCACAAGTTTCTCCTCTATGAAATGTTCTTACAACTTCATCCCCTGCCTCTCCCCTGACTCACCTAGACAGTTCTGCAAGAAAAAGGGAGCAGTAGGAATCTGCACACTGCTTTTCTTAGTGGTCTTTTTCATTTAACTTAGCCACTGGGCTTTATAATGCAGCCTGCCTGGGACAATGCATTAATAGTCTCATTCTACCAGTGTGACAGAACAACAAAGAGCTCAGTATGTGCTGAAATATGCACTCCCCTTGCTAAGCCTGTAATCCCAGCTTTGATTTTTTTTTTTGTTTAAGCCATCAGCACAAACTGAGAATGAATCAGAAATCGCACGCTTAATTTTGTCTTCTGCTTGACTTCCATCTTTGATCAGAGACTGAAGAGAATGGGCTGAGGGAAACTCATGGCTTCTTCCAGAGATGATGTTAAAGGACAATTTGCCACACAGAGTAGCCTCCATTTTCTTGGTTGTAATGACAAAATTCCTCCTGTCTTTCCTGTAATTACCTCAAGAAACACATCAAAAGTGCAGATATATTTCCCAAATTTGAGATGCTGCCACCATTCTTCTCTAGAGCTGCTGTGTCAAAAAATCTCTGAGTTACATCTGCAAAATGGATGATTCAGATGTGAGACTCAATGCAGAGAGATTTCAGCACCCTTGCTCATGACTGCACCACCACGGATCTCTTCTGCCACCGTCCTCCAGCCTGGGAGTCGGTGTGCCCTTGTTCATTTGCCTGATATTCACCTCCACTGGGGATGCTGCCACTGCTGCAGCTGAGAGCATCCATCAAGCTCTCCCATTGCTTCTTTAGAGCTTCAAGGAGTTGTCAGAGCTGCCATTTTCCATTCTTTGCTGTTTAGAAGCTGTTTGCTAACTTTTTAATGAACTTCTCATGCTGATCACGCAGTTCCCACCTTCTCTGACTCTGCAGGATGGCAGAAGATGGACAGAGGGTCATAGTCCTGGAGGTGGTTAATCGGTGCCTTTGTGAGACCTGCTGGCCAGCTCACAGCACCCCAATTGAGTGGGTTGAGCCTGAGGTGAACCAATTACTGCAAAAATGAGAGAGATCATATGGAAAGAAGGGTTAAAGGCTGAACAGTGCACAGCTTTACTGCAGAGGGAAGTAAGAAAGGGTGGAAAACACAGACTCAGAGGACTGAGGGCTGTAAAATCTGATCACTCTTCTGCTTCAAGGACATTCACGCACGAGGTAAGGAACTGGAAGCAACAACAATCTGGGCAAGCAAGCTTACCTTCTAAGGGTGTATGAGCTTATCTCCCTGATAAGGTCAACAGAAAATTCACATTGATCTCATGAGGGCTTGGATTTTCAATTAATGCAAGGATACTGGACTTGATGTGCAGTTATGAAGCATTTGTAATTATTAATTTATCTCTTCTCTGACTCCAATTGACTTCTGAAGGGAGATAATGTATCATAGCTTAAGACTGAATGTATATTTGTACTTTAAAACACCATTCTCTGTGATAAAAGCCCATGAACTGACATACCATACTCTTCTGGGACAGTTTAAGAAGCAGCATGAAAATAATCTTATTGGAGACATAAAAATGAACTTAAGTTGGCATGCTTGAATCTAGTTACTATACCATTTTATTTATTGTTAACTTAAAGCCTTTTTCTGATGTCAACTCATAACTGTAATAGACTTTCCAAAGACAAAATACCAGAAGTTGATTTATTCCAATCTTTTAAAATTTTTATTTTGCAAACAAGATTCAAATAGTCTGCAACTGCTGTTTCTAGGACCCTAAGAATTTGCAAAATTTTCTGTGTTTCAACAAGTTTCTTTTTACAGTACTATTGAGTATTCAGAAATCAGTTGTTCGTCTCTTTCTTCCTCCCATACTTTTTTTAATCCTTACTTAAGTATTAAACTCCTGCGAACATTTGTGCTTATGCATTCAGAGTTACACAAGTCACTGGGTGTTACAATGAAGGACCAACTGTTCTAGCACAGAAAGGTCCACACAGAGCTACAAGTGAAGAACAGTTTTCTTCCCCTTTGTAACAGATCACTTGATGCCAAATAAAGAAAAAACAGAGGTATGGAAGTTCCCTGGAAATCAGTGCAAACCTAGAATCAGGATCACTAGAAAATTACTGGAATATGCAATATTTTGAAAGTTGAACCATGAATATTGTCAAAGGCCAAAGAGATACCTGAGGAAGCAGCTAAGCACAAAGGCATTCCAGGGTACCAGCCATGGAGGCTGGAGGTAGCCAAGAAGGGAGGTACAGGCTCAGGACAGGAGAAGTCAGAGGAAAAGCCAAGTGCTGGACATAGGCCAACCAATAAGCCATGCTGGCAGCACATTTGGCATTGCTGATCAGTTGAGCCAAGGTGAGAAGGAGATCAGAAAACTCCAGGAGGCTGGGAGGTGATATTCAGATACAAGTCTGTCAGCTGTGTTACAGGGTGAACATAGGTAAGGGTTTGGCAGCAGTGTTTTGGATCACTTCAAGGAAAAATAGTGAGAAATTGGGAAGGCCAGGTGAAAAATAGTCTGCAGTCAAGTAGGAGCAGATCTTGGAGCAGAGCAGTGGTATCTGGGTCACAAGAGAAGAGGAATTGCTCTCTGAGACCAATCAACTTTAAGTAGTTGCCCAAGTGTACAGGGAAGGGAGAGAAGGTATTGGAGCATGAAAAACTGAAAAGGAGATGGTCATTTATTCAATTTCAAACCTGATTTTTTCTGTAGCATTCCTCACACAAGTATTAAGCACTAGACAAATATAAACCATTACCTCTTTTTTTATAGATTAGACCTTTGCACACAGGAAGATGAAACAATTACTCTAAAATTACCCAGCAGGTCAGCGCCAGAGTTGACAAATTAACTCAAGGATCACAAATCCCTGTCCAGTACAGGGTTTAGAACCTTGTTCTCCATTTGCAATTAGTTTAACAAAAGGAAAAAAAAGTACAAGTTACTTGTAATTGTACCAAAATCTCCATACAATCATCTTTAACTGATGAGATATTTCCTACCCTCTGTTTATGCTGGTTACTCACTGTTGATCATTCATGGTGTGAGAAGTCAATCTTACTGCATTATTTTTTTTGATACCCTGATTGGGTACCAATTTTCTTGAAAAGCTTGTAGCAAAACAGAATGTTCATTCCCCAAATAAATCAGAATGAAATTGGTATTCTGCACAGGTGCTTTCAACCAGTCATCAGAAAGCACATATAGTTGTGAGCTAAACACTGAAAATCCAACAATTATTTTCAATGTCGATTTTGCCATATTTAGACTATTGAGCTGAAAGCTGAAGACAAAAGAAGAGGCTATTCATGTGCTGTAATGGGAGAAATGGAAAGCAGATGGCAATCACTAAAATACACAGAGGTTATTCTCATATCGTGCTGGAAAATGTAGGCTCTTGAGCAATGGCCCTCCTCTGTAAAAATCCACTTTAAAAGGATGTATCTTGACTCTAATGCATTGCCTGTGCTGTGGACAAAGCAGTTATTTAGGAAAGAAATAAAAGAAAACATCAGGATCTCAGACAGTAAAACAAAAGGGAAATCTAGAGAGTCCATTCTGCCATCTAAATATTCTTCCTCATGCTATGTGGATGCCTTACAATATCCTCCATGTCATCCCAGTCACCTTTCCAAAAAAGCATAGCTCTTCTCATGGGTTATGTGCTTTCTGTGCATACAGTGCCTTGCGTGACATCTGGGCCTTTAAAGACCTGATGCAAAGTGCATTGATTTCATCTCAGTGTCCTGAATCAAGGCTGGAATAAACACATTCAAACATTTCTTCTTTCCTTCACCTTGAATTGCATGCATGCTCTGCCCATCAGCCAGCCTAAAAATCACAAACTGATGCCTGTAACATAAATATTTTTTTCCATAGAACAAACGCTATCAGTCTTCATTGTCTCCACAGAAAAAGTTTTGATTTCTCCATTTTTCCTACAAACAAAATGAACATATAATTTATGTTTGTGAGCAAAGTGATTTTATGGTATTTCTTTTTGTTGACAGAATGATTGGAATAAAATTGCATTCTGTTGACAAAAAATGTGATGAAACGTCGCTTGTGCATGTCAGGAACAAAAGAGTTTGACAAAAAATACAGTTTGCCAATGGGACAGAGTAAATGTTTTAACAGAATTAATTCTGTCTCCTATTTGTCCTAGGAATGACATGAGAAGTTTTTCCAAATTCACTATGTCAAAGTAAAATACAAAAATTTTACATATAAAAAGACTAAACACTATTGTTATGAAAGCTATTCCTTCTAGTGCTTTAAGCCATATTGCTCTAGGTCACATCTCTTTCTTCCAGAATTCAGTAATTTCTAATAGAGATATGAGGGATCCACATGTTTTGGTACATATCCATCTTACAAACCATCATTAATCAACAGTAGTAGGCTTTCAAATTTTTCTGGATTTTTGGTAAATTAAACAAAAAGTAGAAATTTGTGATTTTCAGAAATACTAGGTATGTTTAAACATAACTGTGTTTGTTCCTGGAACTCATCAGGCCTCTGACAGCAACATGAGTACTTAGATAATTTAATTCTTTCAGAGCCTAAGCAACAGTCTGACAGCATCTGGGAAATGTGTGTCAAGCTATTTTCTCTTTGAACTTTGATGCCTGACATCTTTACATGGACACAAGCTCATGTGAGGATGGACAGAAAGGGAGAAGAATCTTTCTTTGGTGGGCTCAAGTGAATGAGCTTAGACAAGGCTGATTTACCTTTGGTAGCAGAGGGCCTTTAGGTTAAAAGAAATTTGATGGCTCTACGGGGAGTGGGATATAAAAGCACAAGGCTCAGAACAAAGGGAATAGACTTAAGTCACCATCATGAAATGGTTGAGTACAAAACAAAAAAAAAAGAGCCACTACAAAAGGTTAAAGTGCAACAGAGCAAAAGCAAAGGTCAAACAAAATTATGTAAGCATCAGCACATTAAGAACAAATAAAAGAAAAAATAAAACTTGCAGCATAAACAGAGCCACCTGCATTGATCCTTCCTTTCTTGCTGATCTTTATTAGGCCCAAAGGCTATATATCAGTCCACAACAAGTGACTGCTCCTGGCCAGGGTGATGGTGAGGAGCATGAGCTTCTTTACAGAGCTGGTGTGTGGGACAAGCTCAAGGGACAAATTTGGCTGGTTTGGTCCCTGGGCTCTGTTTCCAGGGCTCAGGCAGGCAGAGAAAAAAGTTGACTTTCCTTCCAGACAGATAAAAATGAAAGAAAAACATCATAATCCCATTAGCACTGGTGGATTTCAGTCTGATCTTCAGTTGTGCAGAGGAATACCATTCCCACTGAAAGGACTGGGATTTTGGCCATAACTCACAGCATATCAGCTAGCTAGGGTATGAAGCCCCCTTAAATCCATTACATTCCCCTGTGGCTAAGTGAGAAGATTCAGAAAGGACACAGAAAGAGTCTGGTGAGATCCTACAGTGCAGACACACTTTCAAACATTTACAAGTTTGAGCTTTTCAAGTCACTTGGGCTTCACACAGTCAGAAGGACTGCAGACCAGAGTTCTGGACTTGAACATCATGGGCTAAAGAAACTGTGAGCTTGGGGCCACCAAAGATCTTGTCAGACTTGCTTCTAGCACTCCAAGGTCATGGTAAGGTAAAAGATGTTTAGTTCAACTGTGTATGGGTTAAAGATCTGGAGGAGACCCATCCCAGGATGGATTGGCCAGTCTGTACAAATATTAACATAAAAGCAGTGATAGACATTTACATTTGTCAGCAAATGTCTCTTAGAGCTAAAAATGCAATTAATTGCACTGCTTGCACTAAGGCTTTTGTTCTTTTCTTCCCTCCCTCTCTCCTCCAGCCCCTCTGACAGTAAGAAGAAGGAAGCTAATGTGGTAAATGCTTTTTCCCCTGATTTTTGCCTTACAAAAGAATAAATGATATTAAAAGCTAAGAAATGTTCAAACACAATCAACACACTCATACATTCTAAAGAAAACAGCAAATTAAATGCAAAGCCTATGCTAATGCATCATCCAGGTTGAGATTTTAATTGCAAAAAGTCAGGAAATGTAAAGTTATGTTTCTCGCAGTAATCATCACTCAGCCCCTCAAACACAGTTAGGATTTGTATTCCAGGCGGTGTGCAGCATTAACTCCAACACCAGCGTATATATGCGTTCTCTGCCTTCATTACAGTTGCTGGGGGAACCATAATTCTGCATTTGCTGACTTTTGCTCAATTAATTTTTTTCCTTATTGCTGTGCTACAAGATTCTTGCATTTAATTTCACTGTATTAAAAAAAGAAAAAAACAACACATAAAACAATGAAAAGAAACTGGAAATTTCCATCGCATACTAAAGTTAGGAGATAATCCATTCTGTCTCTGCATCCGAAGGCTCATGTAGGACAATGCAGTCATTTTAGAGCACAGATACATAAATAAAAATAATAGCAATAGCATTATTAGATAGCAATAATATTATAGCAGATATAGTTAATAATAATTACAATAAATGCACATACATGCACATACACATACTCACTTCACCTCATTGTGAAATGAGTGCCAAAAGATCAGGGAACTGGAATGCTGTGGACAATGTCTTTTTTCAACCTACTGTGGTAACTACTTATATTGTACTTCCTCACAATGAAGGCAATGCTAAGATCCCATGTCTCCACTAAGGCTTTCCCAGGTGTGTTTCACCACAAAATTCTGTGCCCCCACAACCTGCTCACTACTTTAGTACCTCTGAGGATAATTTTGTCTGTAATCCTCCAACTGCATGCTGGTGTTGGGATATACCTTCCTGGAAATCTACCTGATCAATCTGCAGGAGCAGCCATACAAGTAATTAATTCTAGTGGTCCAAGAAATCAGTTGGAAAACAAGGCTTAGAGTAGGTATTTTCCTACTTTGTAACAAAAAGGAGCCATCAATTTCACTTCTCTGATGTAGATTTGAAGGCACACTTGCAGACACACTAAATAAGCCTCACTAGCATTATTGATGTGGTTTCTGTACCAGCAGGAGTCCCACACCATTGTGACTTCTCCTTACCCACCTCTCATCCTCCTCTAGGCTCCTGAAATGTGCCCACAAGGATGTACTGGATGTTTCAAGGTCAGATTTCCAAAGTGGCTGAAGGATATGAAGATGAATACAAACCCACTCAAGAGTTTAAATAACTGAGAAATTGGGTAAATCTCACAAATCCTGCCTTTCCTTTAAAACTCATATGCATAAAAAAATCTCTTCCTAGGAAAAGCCATAACCCAGAAGTCATCATTCTCATGCAAACTATCATGCCAGGGTTCTCTTTTGCTCATAGCAGTGGGTCTGCTGCTCAGACAAATCCATTAGCCCTAGCTAAAACAGCCCTCACTCATAAGATGCAAATATAAATGTCTCCTGAGCTAATATATCAGTATTGTCTCTCTTTGATAAATCTTGGCATTTTCTTCTAAAGTTATTCCATATTTTACAGCTTTATGTTATGCTACTGTGCAAATGGGAAACGCAGGTGCCTCCTGTCCTCTGTAATGTCTCTTATAAACTCTCCTCTCATGATGGAAAGAGTAGAATTTGTGCTGTTAGACTGGCATAGCCACAGCTGAGCACTCTAAAGAGTTATCAGACATCCATAGTGTGTTCATGTGCTATGTTTATTGCTGACAAATATGGGGGTTTTTACCTTGCACATACATGAAACACTTTCTGAAAATAGCTCTCAGTAGCGCTTGTTTAAAAGAAAGGGAGTCACAAGTTTCTTACTGAAAAACTTCACTTTTCAAAAATATAAGCAAATCTTGAGAGGAACTTCATGTAGGTTTCCCAGTATCTCTTTCCCCTCCTCATAAAAAAAGAGCTAAGAACTATCACTTTTTGTTACTAAGACCTTTCCTCCTTCCTCTTTAACCTTCTTCTATTGTAAATAGAAGGTAAATAGAATTTTTAAGAAGAAAGATAAAGAATTATGGAGAAAAAAATCTCATGGCCTTTTTAAAAATCCAAGTTTGGGACTTTTCTGCTATTTCCCTGAAATATTTTAATTGGTTGAACTGGGAGCCTCTAGGTCAGTCTGTTCTTTGGACTTTGAATGCAAAGAGCACATCCAGCCAGAGGTATGAATCCAAGGTTTCTGGCAGAAAACAGCATCAGACAGAACAGATGGCAGCTCCTGATCATGCCAGACAGAAGAAATTGTGTTGCCAAAAGTGCAAAGAGTTCATTCAGCTCTATTTAATGCTTTTTGCCAATATTCCCAAATTGTAGTCAAAAGAGTCCAAATTCTCTGTGAAGTCATGTCAAATCTATTGTTGATCCACAGCATGGTACCACTCCTTTCACTCATTTCAAATATAAGCATGATGGTAACACAGTAAAAAAAAATGACAGAGCTCCTCTGATCTAAATGGTGCAGGAATCTTTGCTTCCAGGGGTATGCAACATGCAAATAAGGCAGTGAGCCGGGGAAATGGGTCTAAAATCAGTCATGAAGAGAAATACTGGTTAGAAGTCATGCAGACTTTAGACCCAGTGCCATGAAGTGCTCATTTCAGAGGTGAGGAAACCCCAACAGAGGACTCAGGGCAGTTCCATGACAGCAAGTAACAAGTGCCACCTCCTTGTTCTCCATATTGAGGAAAAAAAGCTGAATTAGCTGAAATAGTTAACAAATAGAAAATCTAGGTCAGAAGTAGAGTTGAGCAAATAGGATTTTGGGTTCTCCTACAGGAATCAGGTCTTTTTCTTCTCTGTGGTCATTTGAGAGGACCACTAGCACCCTTAGGACTATTAAAGAGGAGATTATGGAAATCAGTATTAGGTGCTACCTGGATCAGTATTAGGTCCTTGCCTACTGCTTTTGTAGCTCAAAGGAAGGAGGAAGCAAAAAAAAAAGTAGAGTCCAGAGGTGTAAGATGAGTGAGGAGGCTACAGCTAAGGTGATCACTCAGGGGCACTCAGGAGAAGGCAAACACCAGGGGGACACAAGGAATGTGCAATAAATTGATAGGTGAGGCCAGTGAACAAGTTGTCTTTTATATTCTCAGGACAGCACAAGATTTTCACCAAAGGCGAATGAAAGTCACTTATCACTACCAGTGACACGGTAGACAACTTACCACAGCTGATGCACATCACAAAACAGTGATATGAGTAATACAGATTTACATGTTAAGAGGGGAAAATATATAGGAGACACCAGCCAGCTCCTTCAGCATCCCCCTTATGAATAATTCTCATACACTGGTTGTACATTTTTTTATTTAAAGTAGACTGTCCAAGGACAGGCAATGCATACCTGTGGTGAAATTATTTGGAAATTTTCCTATCCAATTTCTGCTTCAGATTTCACTTTGAAAATCTAGCAATTCAAAAACAAACAAAAGCATCCCACAGAATGATACCAAAGGACGAAGTTATTTTGGGAATACAATTTTAATCAGTGCAGTACCAGCATTTAAATCTGCTGCTGTACTGACATCAGTGGGGAAAAAATAATTAAAAACAAGGAGTCCAGAGGGACTGGCAGTTTTGGAAATGCATCTACACCTGTGTCACCTTAACATGAGATTACTGCAATTTACTCTTGATGCAGAAACTGTGGGAGGAACAAGAGCTGCCAGCTCACTTATTAGGATGAGTTTCACTGTGAGTGACACCCCTGCTCTGTGATGTACAATGGCTAACAACCGATTTCCATCTGACTCCCCACATTAGGGACTCAGCAAATTAGTCACCTCACTTTTTATTTTCACATGATTCCACGGTGTTCAGATTACTTTGGTGAGAAGACAAATGAAATCAGTAGAATCTCTGCTCCCAAAGAGACTTCCTATCAAAACAGTGGCAAGGGAACAGAAAGAGTACAGCTCACCAGACATGGGTGACATGTGTGTACACTTCCTTGTCACCCAGGGACAGGAAACCAATCCCTCTGAAGCACACTGCTACCTTATCTGTGTGTCCCCAGTATCTCCCTGCCCCAGGGACAGGAAACAGCCCAGGCCATGGCTCAACATGGAGCCAGAGCCATGGGTAGATGTTCCTGGGACCATCCTCTGGCTCTCCATGCAGGGACATATCCCTTCAAAAGCATCTCACACCAACCCCCTGTTTCCCACCACGTTCCCAGGGAGTGAGCAGCCACCCTTCCAGCCAGGCTAAAGGGATACACAAGAATCACTGGGACACTGAACTTGAAAAAGGAGTACCACACTGCAGTGTGGGCAGCTTGGGGGCTGACAATCAGCCTTTGCTACCATGTGGGCTGATGCTTCTTAATCAGATATGCAAATCAGAACAGTGTTTGGGTAAAACTTTTTTTCCAAAAACACTGGTTTTCCAGTAGATAAAAATTCCTCTGAAAGCATGAGAACACTCATACTTGTCAGAAGTTTCTCATTTCTTACTGCTGCATGTTGTGAGGAAAGGAATTCTTTATCCTTTTTCCTATATTCTCATCCTATAACTCTGAAGTAAAATCTTGATGTTTTTAAGCCTAAATTTGCTGTTCATTGCTATATCAAATAAATTTAAATATCATATAATTTCAAAATGTGCCCTAGAATTTCCTAAAATTTTCAAATCTTTTCTGTGACATTTCAAATAAAACATTTCTCTATAAAATCCTTTTGAGACATCTACACAATTCTGAAAGGCTTGAACAAACCACAAGTGAAATAAAAAGTTGCACTTTGAATACTAATTTAAAAAAATAACAATATTGCAACAAAGCCAATTTTTCCATCCAGTTTTTCAGCAGGGTCATGACTCCACCCTGGAATATGCCTATATTTTCTTCAGGGCATAAAAGAGCTGATCTGTGAAACGAGGTGACAAAGTGACACCACCTCTGTGAGGGAAATGAGCTGTGTCACTAGAAGTGTAGTCTGAGCACCACAGCTCCTGCCAGAAGAGCTGCAGTGCTCTGGGTCCCTGCAGCACGTGGCAGGCTGGACGCTCTCGCCGTGTCCCCCAGCACAGGCAGGTGACACAATGCACTGAACACACACCACTGTGTCAGCAGGCAGGTGAGCCACCACTGCAGCTGATGGCAGCAATGCTGCATCCACAGGGGTTTATTTCAGTGCTCTCCTTGCCCTGAAGGGCTCTGCTGCCCAGGTAGAGAGTAGCACTCAAGCTCACCAGTAGGTTTTCCTCTTGGAGAGGTGCAAACACCTACAACCCAACCTCCATTGACAAAGTGCTCTTGCACAGGCCAGCTCACAGTCTCCTTTCCCTGGTGGGAGAATTGGAGGCATTTGTGTGTCTGCTGGATCCTTGGAGATGTAATTGTAAGAGGCCATCTTGTTGCCAAGTACAATATTGCTGCAGCCAATTATCATACTCAGGCAGTTTTTAACTGAGCTCATGGCCATCCTAAGTATAAATGTGTCTTCACAACTGCTCTGGATGATAAGGGAAAGGTGGAGACACAAAGCTAAAGGAGCTGGTGATCACTGAACAACCCGCAAGCAGGGCTGCCATAAACGGGCTCCAAGCTCCCAGGCCTGCTGCTGGCCAGGCTGAGCCCTGGATGAGTGGCTGGAGAGCAAAGCCACTGAACTCCTACACGTTATCCATAACTTGTCACACAGCTACTTTTGAAAACAAAGAAAATCTCCAGTATCCTGATTCTAGGCATATGAATCAGGTTTCAGGTGATGGACAGGCGTTTTAACTCAATTTCAAGCTCAAGTTAAGAGCTTCTTCAGAGGCTGCTTGAGTATATAACCATCTTTTATCTATTACTTTCACACAAACATATAAACCAAAGATTGGCAGAAAATGGCAATTGTTTGAAGCCTTTGGCTGACAGTGTATATGGAGAAGAGGAGAGTCGGTGGTTTTCCATCACCTACCATCCCTCCATCCAGGCTGAACTCCCCAGTCCCTGATCCTTGGCACTGCCACAGCAGCTGTCAGGGGACAGACTCTGAAGGGACAAACCACAGACACATACAGACATGTGCAAACAGGACCAGAAAAAATCAGACAGATACCCTTTCTGCACAAACACAACACAACTGAAAGCTGACAGAGGAGAAGTCCTAAACTCTTGCCAGCATTACTTAAAATTCACAGGCACCTGGGTAGCTGTTACCAAGCTGGCTGACTTTATGTGAACTTCTGCTAAATAGCCCCACAGGTGCTAGCTAACACCAGAGATTTCACATGCCATTTGAACAGAAGAGGCTCAACAGTAAGCCAGCAGAGCTGATGAAAAACAAATCACCAAGTCAGTTTATTACCAACGAGCTCTATTAAGTGACTGAAATGCAGTTCATTGCCCTGGAGTAGGCACTGTCCCTCACTAATCTAATGGCAGTATTGACAAGGATCATTTACACAGCTCCCCTTAAAGGTTGTCACTATTTGTCAGGACTCTCTGTACTCGGGATGTTTGTGTGGCCCTCGTTTACATCCCAGGCTTGCCCATCCTCGTGGCAGAGCTGCCATCCCAGGCAGCATCGACTCCTCTCTGCACAAGGTCACACTGCTGCAGCCAGGCACCGGGTGTGCCATCCTCCAAACATCTGCTAGGGATTAACAGAGACAGCACAAACCTATCCTAAGGGCTGAACTAATGCAGAGAAATGGGTTGTTTGACAGCAGTACCTTGCCACCAGGTATCAGTTAATCTGCATTAAGCCTACCCAGCTGTTTCTCATGGTCAGTGTACATGCTCCCCTAATGCTAGGCCATATCACAGAGTTGTAGTTTTATGTCCTTGATCATTAAGTGCAGCCGCAGCTTAGTTTTACCTCTTCTATGTAAAAATGAAAAATAAAAGTCACTAGTCCCTCAAGCACCATCTTTGAGCTTTAACTAGCAAGAACTAGCCCCAGGATTCTAAATACATGGATCTTTCTGGCTAAATGTCTGCTTTTCAGCCCCATTCCTTCTGTTTTACGATGATGATGATCTGAATTGTCCAAACATCACTACTCTATTTGGAGAAAGTCTTATCTCTTCAACATCCAGCTTTGTCTAGAAAATGAAGGAAAACCACAGCAACAAAGCCCTCCTGACGCAGATGAGAGGAAAGAAGGGAAGAGTTAATGTGGACAATGGGCACTTTAAACCCTCTCTGCACTTACAGTGTAAATAGATAAATCAGAGAAGCACTACTTGAAGTATAAAATTACCTTGGTCTTTTAAAAATAGCTTAAACTGCTTTAAAAAGAAAAAAAAAAGAAAAGGAAAAAAACAGCTGTTGAGATTCTACTTAGCTTCCCACCTAGGTTCACAAATACAGCCAGATGCTCCAAAGGTGCTGGAGGCCACTTTTTGAGATAGTCTCAGAAGAGACTTTGAGAGAGGATCAAAGGATCAGGACAGTCCTTGGGATGTAATCACTGGCCTGAGAAGGATTAGGAGAGGAGCAACAAGGGAAGGTTTCAGACCTTTGTCTCTCTCCAGCCTCTCAACATTACTTCATGCTCTCCAGTGGACATACTGTTTGAGACACTTGTGTCTCTGAGCAGGAACAGGCCAGATTAGCCCCATGTTTGGAGGTGTTTTCTGGAGGACCTGTAAAGCCACTGTGTCATGGAGCTTGCTTATTCCTTCCTCAAGCAGCTGTCATGTACCTGCTCAGCTCTAGGGCCACCAGCTCCTTCTGCTGCTCCAGGTGACCTCGTGGTGGAGCTAAACCAAGGTCGTGGTGTTTGGTGTTAGTGAGCAAAAAATATAAAGCAGATGTGAAGTTTCAAGCTGAGTACAAGAACTTGCCTGCCTGCCCAGGGCTGTGCATGGTGGGATCCCTACTCAGAGAGGGATCTAAACCTCCACATGTTCCACATCTTCTGCACAGCCTTGGGGAAGAGACAAGGTCCTAAAACCACACCACTTGCACCAGAGCCCAGCAACCCATGATACTCCTTCCCAATGTATGCAGGACAGTTATTATTTTCCTATTATTTTTACTTTTTTCTCTCCCATGCCCACAGGTAGCTTGCAGGGTCACACCAAGGAGATGAAGCACAGCAAGCTGAGGAAATCCACTCAGACTGTGTTACTCTTGTGGGAGGCAGTCAATGCTGATTCTGCACCTACTGAGCAGCACATGAGAATAGTCATTAAGTTCAATAGAGCAAGGCCACACAATAGAATAAGATTACCTCCCTTTTCCATTTTCTTCTGTTAACACAGAAAAAGATAATGAAAATAATTTTTCACTATTCCCAGAATTTGTATAAATGTGCTCTAATCATCAAAATATGCATCCCTGACACAAAAGCTTTTGGGCCAAATCCAACAATTAATCAAACCTTCACAGCCCAGATGAGGATTCCCACCAGAACACAAAGTCATCTGGTCTTAGAAAGCGGGACAGCTGCTGCAATGCTGTCCCAGCCTCCCTCCTCAGGGAAAGGCTCTCTGACAGCAAAACCTCCACCCTGTGTAAAGGAACTGAGAAGCTTTGGATACCTGGCCCCTCCAGAACCAGGAAACTACCTGTAGGTCCTTTAGTACTGAAAATATGAGTCAAGCACAACTGAGAAAGCAGCTATTGCTAAATACCCATACCCTCTTCTTCCTCTCTAAAAAGAGGGTACTTGCCTACTGACATCATGTACTGTTTGGGCTGTTAGTTTCAGGCATATAAACACATCCACAGCCCCCTCCAAATATCCTCTACCTAATCCACCAGCACATTTATAAATTACTGCACAACAGATATGCTGAGACTGCCAAGTCAAAATCTGCAAAGAGAGGAAATGCAGAATTAAAACTGGTCACTTACATGCTGTTTTACTTCAAATACAATTGGTGCTTCAATTGGTACACCTGCAAAGACCTGGGTTATGCAGTCCATGGCAGGCTTCCCATGTTTGCCACAAAAACCATGAGGAGAAAATACAAATTAGAGATGGAAGAAAAATACTTTAATTGCTTAAAAAGAAATGTCACCTGGAGATAGGAGTCTCTCTGAGCATATGCCAGAAGGAGCCCTTCTGATACTAGACTGTTTTCAGACAAAGTTGCATGAGAATGGTTGGTCATGTCACTTTACTAGTTTTCCAGAGGTGAGACATGGGTGAATAGTGATCAGCAGCTATGGAGGGGATACACAGCAGAGAGGGGGAATGCTCCTGGTTCTGGGTGAAAACACCTGGACTTAATTCTGTGTTCTGTGGCCCAGGGTCTCAGTGCCTTAGAAAATACAATAAACACCAGAAGGCACTTTCAGTGGGCTTGTGCCTAGTTTCTCGTTAGTAACATGGGAATTATAAGATCACCCAAAACTCAAAAAAAGTGAGTTTTGCAAAGCTGTGAAGATAGTAGATTAATGCTCATAACATTTTGATGACATCAGAAAAATGTTCATATAACAAAAAAACCCAGCTCTTTGCTGAGTGGAACAAGAGTCCTGCGGAAACTGCAATGTGAGGTCAAGCATTCCAGCCTCAAAAGCCAGAGCACCCAGGACTAGATCTTAGGAGGCTCCCCCAGCATGGGCCCAGCACAGGTGTGCCCCGGCTGAACGAGCTCCCCCTGCTCCCAGCTGCTGCTGCTGCCTTGCTGGGATGGCCATCCTGGGCATCCCGCCTGATGCAGCCTGATCTGCCGTGCCAAACATCCCCTGGGCTGATCCAGGCTGTGGGCCTTAGGGCTGCACTGAGCCACACGAGGCTGCTAAATCTGGAAGCAGCTCTGTATTTCAGTGAATGCAAATAGGCATTAAGCAGCACCGAGCTTACAGCTCAAGGCTAATGCACCTAAACGCGTCCGTTTGCTCTATGCAAAGTGCTCCAAAGATGAAAAACATGAGGGCATTATTTGGCAGACACCAGGATCCTAAATGAAACTCTATTTTTTCCTGCTTCATGCTGAAGTTGTTAAAATTCTTTGAATATTAAATGTCCAGCCCCACTTTCAGGGTTGACTTAAATGCGGTTTCCAAAAAATGTGCTGAATATTATTCATTTCTCAGAGAATCAAAAAGCTGGAGGCCCTTTGATGGGGTAGCTTGCATTTTTAAATCACATGCACACACACTAGTTAGAAGACTTTGGCAATTATGGTTATATACACCAGTATCTCAGACAAAAATGCACAATGCAAAATTCAAGGTGTTTAGAACTTTATTGTATTTTTTGTGTCTTTAACCTGAATCTCTCCCACATTACGCAGCACAATACCAATGTCTGAAGAAATTAAAAAATTAAGCCCAGAATAACCAAAAAGTGCAGAGAACTGCTACCTTCCAAAAACCAAATTCCTTTATACTCACTAATGAACACAAGGAAATAATTTTCCCCCAGTGCTAAATATGGATCCTTGTATCTAGGTCTCAGGAAAAGGATCCTTGTATCCTAAATATGGACCTTGTATCTAGGTCTCGGGAAAAGGATTCTGCAACTTTTTTGGGGAATGCTTATGCTTCAATATTTATCACCTGAATTGATGTTTGTGAATTAAACTTGTAGGAGCTGATATGGAATAAACTGTGAGTCAGAACACTTGCTCCTGGAAACTACCTACTTCAAGGTAAAAGACAAATTTGAAATACCGGTTTATATGTTGGAGTGTTTATTCACCATTCAGAAGAGAGTCAGGCTTCCCACTGACAAAGCTGGATTGCTAGTGACCCCAGACCACAGCGTCCACAGTAGGAGACTGCCCATGTTCTGCGTGACGCAGTTTCTAGACCAGCTCTCAGACCTGGCTCTCCTGGTCAGTCAGAAGTTAAACATACAAAAGTACAACACAAAACACTACAGTGCCTAACATTTTGACACCCAGACTCTTTGGAGCAAGTGGAGATTTTACCACTAATTTATACCAGACATATACAAATGGGCATGGGCTTCTCTGGCTGGCATGGACAAGAGCCATGTGGTTCAGAAGTGTTTAAGGGTGTTGTGCCTGAGCAAAGATGCCCTTCCCTTCAGCAGGATATATCAGTTCAAGCACATCAATGTACTAATGTCACATACACAGCTGGGAGATCACAGCTGGCTCTCATCTGGCCAGCTTAGGACACAGGCAGAACACATATGTCTGTCTGCACTTGTCTTTAGAGGTCGTCTTGTTTGCATGGCAGACAGGGAGCCATCCAGATCATCTCAGACAAGATAAGGAAAGATGCAAAGTTTAGGAGCTTAAGAGAGTCAAAGTGATTCCATGCCAGAGGACATAATCTTCTCCTAATGGTGCTCTTGATCAAACATGTTGTTTTGCATTCAACACCCAAAACAGGCTTTTCCCACAAAAAACAACAAGAATGCAATGCTTCCTCCTCTCCCATACTGCCTTTAATCCTATATTCTTGTGATTAAAGACTTTGTGTGAGAGGTAAAAGAGCACTTTTTTGCCAAAGTCTTTCAACCCAGCTTCTAGCATTCAGCATAGCAGTCTAGTCACGAAAGCATGAGTTTTGGAGGACTTGCTATGTCCCTCCTCTTAAAATTGCTTCTCTTTTCTTGAAGCAATTATATATCTACTGGGGCAAAGCAAAAGTGGTTTAGCTAGGTTGAGTGGGTTCACACTCAGCTGAGGGTAGAGGTGACTTAACAAAACAAATACTCAGCCAAAGCTGAAAAACATAAATTATTTTGAGAACATTTGTCCCAAAACACCCTAAGGCTGAGTAATTAGGCTCTCCGGGGAGAAAGACAAGCAAGTCTGAGTGCTAGTCAGCAAGGAAGGGATTTAAATGCGAGTTTCCCTCCGATATTGGCGTCACTAATTGGTGATAATCTTCCAGTGAAGGACAGTGTGGATATTCTTTGCCACTCTCCTGCACATGGGGACAGGAAGATTCTGGAAGTGTCTTGAGAGCAAGACTCACAGGCTGGAAAGAAGCCAAGCGCCTTATTTGTCATCCCAGCGAAATCCCAGCATGCACTGGGATTCAGATCTGCAAAAATTTTAGCTCACCTCTGAGTTTGCTGTTGCCACCCATGTGCCAGCCCTGCCACCACCCAGCCAAGGCCCAGCAGCACAGAGCTTGCCTGAATTCTCTCCCTCAATGCTTGTTTCCTCACTGCCCTGATACTGCCTCTCTGCCCTGAAACACCCAATGATAAACTTGGGTTCTACCTGGCAGGGAGGGACCACAGCAGCTTCCAGGTATGAATCATCCTGCTGGGATCACCTTGCTTTTAGTAGAGCTAGGAGGGCAACCTTTCTCCTGTGTCAGGGACCTGTGTATATGTG
Organism: Anthoscopus minutus; assembly: GCA_013399455.1. Lineage (NCBI taxonomy): Eukaryota > Metazoa > Chordata > Aves > Passeriformes > Paridae > Anthoscopus > Anthoscopus minutus. The sequence goes on along the minus strand of VWYI01022114.1, from coordinate 8,354 downwards.
GCTGTCTGGCCCAGGGAGATCACAATCCAGCACCCTACTTCCTCACAGCCATGTGTTTTGGCATATAGGCAGTCTCCAGCCTTCTCTGCAATGCTGGACACATTTGGCCTGAGCACAGATAGGAGGGAGAATGTTGTTCCAGTCCAGCACTGCATACAATCCCTCAAGGTTCAAAAGTTTATGTTCATGTTTACATTAAATAATATCATCAGATAAAGTGTGCTGCTTTTCCTCTTTCCTGCGTTCTCTCTCTCACTCTGTGGTCTGTGATTTTTGTACCCCTTCTGCTGTGTCTGTCTGAACAGCAACCGGAGGCACCAAGAATAGCCCTCTAATCTCTACTCACTTCTTATCCCTCTGATACCTTCAGAGGGAATGGAGGATGCCTTTGCATTCCTTCCATCCTCTGCCCAGACATGCTAATTTGAGGCTACATCTCTGTTCTGAGTGCAGCAGAAAGTGTTAATAGCTTGTTTTGTTTTGTTTTCTCATAGTGACAGAGTATTGTCATATGATGGTGCATGTCATATTCTTCTTTTTTTTTACCATCTTCTATTCAGGTCCATGGGGTCACACATTGTGCTGGTTGTTTCAAATTTTTAAGATATTTCTTCTGCAACTCTTGGAGTTTTCATGTTAAGATGCTTGATTCCAAAGATTTGTATAATTTTCCAGGGAACAAAAGAAGCAGACAGGAACATGGAATTTGGCATTGACCTAACCCTTCATTCATAATAAAATTTTTAAAAAATCAGCAGTGACTCAGCAATAGCATAATTCACAAACCAGAAAGACCTGCTTCCCTACCTTACAATTGCATTAGTAGGTACTTAATCACAGAAAATAGCATAGTGGGTATTTTATTTTTGAAACCATATGCTGTTGTGTTCATCTCCTGAAATTGCTGTAACACACAGCCTCTCATTTAAAATATTCTTGTCAGATATAATTGCCAAAAGTCATCAGATGAGGGTCATGTCATATAATTAGATGTATTATATTAGGCTGAATGCGTTACTTTAGTAGTAATGCCACAATATATGCTAGCAAGATGTTTTAAAATACAAACAACTTCCATGACCTTCTTGAGGCAATAACTCTGATTCTCTGTCATTTTGTTTTGGCAATAATCTATTAAAATATGTTGGGCAACTTGTTTGGGCCCTTATAAGCCTCCTCATCCAAACACACCTGTTGTTGCAGATCCCTACACCCACACAGCTCAGCTCAGCTCTCTGCTCAAGCACCTCCAATGGCATGGGATGAGGAGGGGCTGGAGATGAGGGGCTAGGGCACCACTCCCCCCCCACCTCCAGCATCACACTGGGTGTTTGCAGTATCACGTAGCCAAATCACTGCACAGATTTGCTGTTCTTACAAGCTCCCCAGTTCTTGCAGGCCAGGGATCCAGTCCCCAATCCTCTGGATGCTCATTCATCACATTAGAAAACAAGGTATTTTCCTCCTTGCTGTTATGCACAGTACTATTGCTAATAAACATAAAGCAGCTTTTGCTTACCTAGTGATATCAGGTACTTCATCTAAAGGGAAGACGAACCATAAGTTTTACACTCGGGAAACACCTTAACAAAAAAAAGGCAATGGCCACATGGTGACTCACTGCTTCCTGATGATATTCTGGTTTTTGAATAACAGTATGGGTGTGGATGTCTGGGGTTTGGGTGGGTTTTTTTTAAGTTAACGATCTGAAGACGCCCCTTGGTTTACCCTGTGGTGCTCCTGGCTTCCTGTCGGTGTCACAGCAGAGATGTGTTCATGATGCCTTACGTGCCTCAGTTTCTCCAGCATCTCTGTTGCAACATCAATACTAAGAACTGAACTGAAGTACTGGTAGGAAAAATACAGCTATCTGTTTCCAGTGTTATATGTTTCTGGGCTGTATCCACATACAGAATATTTAGGACTAAAAAGGTACACACCATCCCCTTTGCCAGAGAAAAGCTATTATTAGTCTGCTAGCTTGTTTCCCAGGAAAGATGTGCCTATTCTCAAGGCTGATTATTCGAGCAAACAATCTCACTCCTCACTGACCCAGTTAGGCTGTTGGAGAAGACAGGGACAATTTCTTACACACTCAAGTGGCCCTGCACATGTAGCAGCCCTGCTCTCTGTGTCTGCCCAGGAGGGGCAGGTCCAGGCAGGAGCAGCATTATAGACTTAAAACTAAGGGTGGTTTATCCTCATTATACACTTAAAACTAAGGGTGGGTTTTTTTGAGTTCTGTTTTCCTCTATCCTAAACTAATGTATAGTATCTGGAAAGGCCATCACCTTGTTATTCATTGGGGATCAACCCACAACTGCCCTCTGCTGCAGCTGCCTGCAGGATATTTCTGGGATGCACCCACAGATGATACTATATTGTATGCACACAATACAGTAGGGAGTGAATTCAAAGTTTTATCACATTCCTTTGAAGCTGAATACATTCAGCAAAGATGATGAAGGGCCTTGAGAGGAAGCCTTGTGAGGAGTGGCTGAGGTCACTTGGTCTGTTCAGCCTGGAGGAGACTGAGGGGAGATCTCACTGCAGTTATAGCTCCTATTGAGGGGAAGTGGAGGGGCAGGCACTGATCTCTTCTCCCTGGCAGCCAGGGACACGACACAAGGGAATGGCCTGAAGTTGTGTCAGGGGAGGTTTATGCTGGATATTAGAAAAAGGGTCTTCACCCTGAGGGTGGTTGGGCACTGGAACCAAGCCTGACAGAGCTCAAGGAGGTTTTGGACAGTGCTCTAGGACACATGGTGTGACTCCTGGGGATGGTGCTGTGCAGGGACAGGAGCTGGACTCGATGATCCTTGTGGGCTCCTTCCAACTCAGCTTGTTGTGTAATTCTGTGATTCCATATTGCCAAGGTCTGCTTACTACTTAGGTTTTTACAGCTAGACACATATTCAGGTGTCAAATTACTGCCTGCAGCTTGTATTCAGGTGAAGAATAACATCACATAGGGACAAAAATGTTACACATAACCTTGTCTGAGTTCAGAGAAAAAAATATTTACTTCTAAAGACAAATTTCTGCCCTAAGAAAACAGATTTCTTTTCAACACAGCGTGGCTCCCTCATCCATCCAAGTTAGACTGATTCATGTCACAGATATAAGAATCACACAAAACTAGGATATTTTGTCCCACAGGAAATTCTAATTCATCCTGATCTGATTTTATCAAATCAGTAAGCAAACTCAAATTTCCAAAATGAAAACTTAGAAATATGGAAGTGGCAGGTCTCAGAATGGGCGAGCTGGAAAGTCCAGTGCACTCTACTGGCCAGCCCCTGTCCCCTGCAGTGGCTGCTGATGCTTGCAGAGAATACACTGAACACAAGGATTCTCCATCTTCCCCTGGTCCAGCCATCTGGGACTTAGACTTCAACACCTGAGAGATGCAATGTGTTTATTTGCTGCAGAGAGACTGACCTTTCTTTTTTCATATCATACCTCTGAGACCATTTGTGTTCTTCATCTCCACTCATTCAGTAACAATCAATTCTACATAAATACATAGAGTGTGGGACAGATTTTCCTTGTGTTTATACTGCCTTCTATTTAATAATTTCTGTGGGTGCCTCTGAATCTGTTAAGAGAACAGCATGCAATCTGCATAAATTTCTCTCTAATATCTCTAAGGTTTTATAACACAATGCATTATTCCATTCACGGTATTTTGTCTTTTCCAAGCCAAATAGTGCCAAAATACTGTGAATGTCTTACAGTTTTTGTTTCAAGTTGAGTTGTTTGTTTGTTTGTTTTGGATTTCTTTTCTCAATTTTTCTGTATCTTTTCTTGAGTTGGACTAACAAGAACTACTTCTAGTATATGAGATGGGTTTGTGAATTTAAATCTTGATGTTATTATATTCCTATATTGTTTTTCGCATCATATATAAGGTGCTCTGACCTTTATAATTGTTCTGAATACCAATATGAGATGTATCTGAAAATTATCTGCAATATTTCCAAGGGATTTACTTTGTCTAAATTGCAATAATTGAAAGAGACTTCTTCATTATAGACTTAAAACTAGGGGTGGGGTTTTGAGTTCTCTTTTCCTCTATCCTAAACTACTGTGTGTTATCTGGAAAGGCCATCATCTTCTTATTCATCTGTTCCTTCTTGATTATTTGTGATTGTGTCTAACATAAATCCCAGTATAAGTTGTGTGAAAATTAAATGAATGATAATTTAAAAGAAGCTTCTTTTCAGGATACTGAAACATTTCACAGTTGCATCTTTCAATGATAACCAGCTTTGTGATTTTCTCAAATTATATGTTTGTGAAATTTAGCTAACCCAAACCCTTGTCTCGTTGCTGTCACTGTCCCACTGTATGTGTAGCACAGTGCCCTGTTGCTCTGTGGTACACATCTCTTAGCAGCCTGACCCTTCCCAAACAGTCAGATGTCCAGTGATACCAGGGGCTTTGTTAAAGGTTTGCTGTTTCACAATATTTGTGTTGTGAGTCAAGTCCAATCCTGTGGTTATCACTCTGGGCCATACTAAATACAAAAAGCTAAAGTGAAACTAAAAGGATAGAAACCTATGTAAAACCAAACCTACAAAAAAAAATTTTAAAAAAATTAAATTTTTTTTTTTTAAATTTCAGGATTTTGTACATACAGAAACTTTTTAACTCTCACATGCTATGAGATATCTTACTCATTAATCTCTGTCCCTTCTTCAACAAGCTGCCTGTGTGGAAAAAAAAAAGACACCTATCCCAATACCTTCCAAAACAAGAAAACTATTATTTCATGTGTGCTTATTTGAAACTAGAATTACTTCCTGAATTCATAGTGAATGGTTTTATTTTCCAGCAACATGAATGAGCAGAAGTCACAAGAAAAGCCCATGACCCCGTGGCAGGGACAAGGCACTTCTGGGCCCTGTTAGCCAGGGATGTGATCAGCAGCTCTCTCACTGCCAGGAATGGAGTTTCTGTGCATAAAAAAACCCAGAAACCCAGCCAACATGCAGCAGAGAATTAACCATTCCCTCACCTCAGCTCTCTCCATCACTCTCTTCCTCAACTCTGCACTCAGGTCAACATGTAAACCCCAAATTTCTAATACAGGTACAGGTATTGGAGCTGGATCTCTGCTCACACTGAGTACAAGGCAAAAGATATTAAATATTTACTTTTTTTATTATTATTATTATGTACTGGGGAGTTTTCTGGCAAGTTAACAGCTCAGCAACTATGGAAGGCGAACCAAAATCTAATCGGCCATAAATACAGAAACATTTGGCCATGCAGAGCCTTTCAACACATGATATCAGCCAGTGGTTTGGATTGTTATAATTTTATTATTTTTAAATAAAACTTAATGCTAACTTTATGTGCAAGAGATTGTTTGGCAGTGATAGTAATGTATGTGTCACTGTAAAAGGTAGTTAATTTATTCCTAGATACCTTTCCTCCTCCCTGCAGTCAATGTTACTCCTTCAACAAGAGTGACATCCTGGCCTGGCTGAAATGAATGCAAGAACTCCCTGTGGTTTCAACAGGAGTGGACTTCACCTTGCCCAGGATCTGGGGAAGAGTTGGCATCAGCCTTCAGATTAAAATTCAAGAGTTTCTGTCTCTCCTTTAAAGTGCACATTATTACCATGCTCCCCTGCTCACAGCCATCCATCAGCTCTGCCTATCCCACAAGGGCTTTGTAAAGGCTTCAGTTTTTAGAAGCAAACCTCTGTCTTCTCATCCAGTTTCCACGTTTGGAGTATTTGAGTACCTTTAGCAGGTTTCTGTCCAAATTTGGCAGCCTCTCATGGAAGCCACAGAGAATTAATCACCTGCCAAGGAGAAATTAATCACTTTGTTTCTGCCTCCCTCATGCATGATGACAGATATTCAAGCCTTTGGCTCCACCAGCAGCAGCCACACGCCTGTTTCAGATCACTTCAACTGTCCTGCATCACCTCTCCCACCTTCTCTCTGCTTGCAGCTAAGCTCAGGCTATTATTAGCTGGTTTTAGCGACAGAATATGCTTTTTTATTCCCCTTGCCCTCTCTGCCAAAAGGGATGCACTGTGACTAATACAATCTTCAGCTCCAGGCTGAATTACTGTGATTGAACCACATAGAGAAGCTCTGCCAAGGCTTTGGCCTCATGGCCATGGGATAGCTCCATCTCAAGCAGATGGAGAGTGCCCTGGGGGTCTACTCACTTATTCCTCACTTATTCCCTACTTATTCCCAGCCCATTTCAAAAACTAGGAATTTATCAACAAAGTTCAGCTGTAGCAGAGACCATATCTCCAGCTGCAACTCAGCTGGCAAAGGATGCTCCATTGGCAAAGAGAGATAAAGTGTGCTTAACTTGTGAGTTCAGTTGCAAAACAAGAAACTGAACAAGATTAGAAAATTCCAGAAGTTTTAGGAAAAAACATTATATCTGTTTTCCATAAAATAACTGAATACCAAACCTGTATGAGTCTTTATTTTATGTCATGTTTTTCTGTCTGGTAGTTTATAGACTCCACATATTGTTAGATTCTATTGTTTTGTTGAGGTTTTTCTTATCCAAGGGGTCTATGAAAGTATCTGGGAAAAGTTTAAGCTAAAAAGGTGCATACTTCAGCATGAAAATTTATAAGGATATATAAAATTGAAAGGTTTGAGACCCCTTAGTATATATATTATGTATACACAAATTGATGTATGCACATTATATATTCAGCATTCAAAAAACATAATGTACTGGGACAGATGTTGCCTGTGTCATCCTAATTCGATCTCCTTATGTGCTTCATACAAATTTTAATTATATAATCATTTTCTTTTTCTGCACAAACCTGCTGTTTTAAATTTATATAAAAATTAATCAACTCTGAAGTTAAATTGAAGATGTGTAAGCATGCTGGCTATCATCCGCAGGAAAAGTCCTGATTTTTTGTTGAAGAAATCAGGAAGTACAGAGCGAGCGAAATGTAACTGGGTTTGTTGAACTTTATCTTACCTAGAACAGAAGAAGGATTGGCAGAGTTCAAGCTACCCCTACCCTATCTCAGTAGAAGTGACTTTCCAGGTTCCTTGCTGGCTAGACCAAAGAACATGATGTTAACACAAAGGAGGTAATTGAAGGAGGAGCAAAAGAATATTTTCAGCTCGAGATAAAGATGTTTGGAACAAAATTAAGTACATCACTCTGACACCTGGAGAAGAGTTTGATAGCCTCTGCTCCATATGAGCATTGACCACAGACAAAAGGGACTGAGATGCTCATAGGAGCACAAATTCACTCCAGTTTATCTTGTTGAAACCTGATAACTAAATTCTTATAGTAAGAACTGGAAAATCATGGTTAACCTCCAACTTTGGAAGGTTTCAGTGAGCTCAGATTTCAGAAAGTGGTGCTCTGTCCTTCTCCATTCCTAGATCACAGACAACTGAGAATGTCCCAGCTGCACAAGCACAAAAAGTCCAGCCTGGCTGACCACAACAGCATGCAGGGAGCTCGTTTCCTCAAGCATCATCCCAGCTGTGTGTGCTGGGTTGGGAGTTATCTTTCTTCACAGTGGCTGGTATGTGGGTGTGTATGGATTTATGATGAGCACTGGGAAGATAATATAGAGATGTTTTTGTTATTGCTGAGCAGGGCTTACATAGAGCCAAGGGCTTCTCTGTTTTTCATAATGCCACACTGGTGAGGAAGCTGGGGGTGCCTGGGAAGCTGGGAGGAGACACAGCCAGGACAGGTGATCCAAACTGACAAGAGGGGTGTTCCAGGCCATGTGTCATCATGCTCAGTGTATAAAACTGGGGATAAGAAGGAGGAAGTGGAGACATTTGGAGTGATGATGTTTGTCTTCCCAAGTCATTGTCATGTGTGAAGTGGCCCTGCTCTGCTGGGGATGGCTGAGCACCTGCCTGCCAGTGAATTAATTCTTTGTTCTTCTTTGTTTGTGTGTGTGGCTTTTCCTTTCCCTATTGAGCTATCTTGATCTCAGCCCACAAGTTTTTCAGCTTTTGCCCTTCTGATTCCTTCCCAGATCCCTGGTGAGGCAGTGAGTGAGAGGCTGCGTGGGGCTTGGCTGCTGTCTGGGGTGACACCAGAACACTACAAGAATCTGCACTGATAAACTGCAGAGTGAAATGTGCTGGGTGTCTCTTGGTCCCTACACCAAAGTGTCCTGAAGACATTTTATATGTCATTTTTCATGCTCAGAACAAATTGTATTCACATGAAAGGAATCCTGCTTTACATCTCAGTCTGCCACAGAAAAACTGATCAGAGAATAGAAATTGACTGTTGTTTAGGCCATTTAACAGATGTAATTATGTGCCAACAGAATTATACGCTTGGCTCTTTGGAAGTTCCAGGTTCACAA
>VWYI01022113.1:0-20957 GCA_013399455.1 Anthoscopus minutus | reverse complement strand
CTGGGTCTGTGGTGGATAAAAGCAGCACTGAGGGATAAAAGAAACAATGGGAAGGATCCCACTGATTGATGAATGGAAAAAAAGATATTTGCCTTTACACACAAACTGTGGGTTTGCTGTAAATGGAATTGGGTATTGGAAGGTGAAGGAAACAATGGGGAAAAGCACAGATTCCATAAGAATTAAAAATGCCAAGGGAGGGCTGTGCATGAGAGGGGAATGTGAGGTATCAGCGTTCCGGGCACTCTGCACCTCTCAGGTGCCTCAGGCAGGGGGGAAAGAGAGAGGGAAATGTGGCTGGGAAATTGGGATCCAAAGGAGGCTGCGTCCTCCAAAAACTGCAGAGAGCCCAGGGGATGCCCCATGGCCTCTCCCTTGATTGCAATAAAGCCACAGCACTGCTCTGTCTCCTTTCTGCACACACACCTCTGCTCTTTGGGCAGGAATTCTCCTGACAAAGGCAGAAGAGCTGGGATGCTTTTGGCTTTTTGGCTTTTGGCACAGTGGCGGAAGCCTCTTCCCCCATCACAGCCGCAGCTGCCGGGTGGAACAGCCGGGCTGGGCTCTCCAGCCCCGTTCCTGCAGCATTCCAGGGCAGCTCAGGAGGGAAAGGCTGGCACGGGCTGAGTGCTCTCCCTCTGCAGAACAAGCACAGAGCTGTCAAACCCAGCCCCTTCAGTCCTCCCCCAAAACTTGGGATGATGAAAGGACAGCTCCTGTGGTGTGACCCAGCCCGGGTGTCCCCACACTCAGAAATTCCAGAGTACTCATCCTTTATAACACTGGAAATGGAGACATTCAAAACGAGCAGGCACTTAAAAATAAAGCCTGAATCACTAAATCATGAATCACTGGCAAAATCCAGGCTGGAACCTCGAATGCTTTGAGCAGAAGATACTCACCATTGCTTCAAATCCTCCTTTGAACAGGAAAAAAAAAGAAAAAAATCCCCCATGGCATTTGTCAGTACAAAAGCTCTGCTTTGTCTGGCTACAATTCCCTTTGTCTCCAAACAAGAGCTTGGAACAATGGAAACAGGAGAGGCTTTGCCCAGAGCACAGACCTCAGACAAAGCTGCAATGTGGGAACTTCTCCACGGCATCGGATGGATCCAAGCAGCTCCTTCTGCCACGTGCTGAGGGTCCCAAGTGTCCCCAAGTGCCACCTCAGTGCCACCCAGCCCTGCACCCAGCCGGGAAATGCCACATCAGAGCTGATGAGCAGGAATCCTGTGGAGGTCTCCACACAAGCGTGATGTCAAATTGCTCGGGTGTGTGATCTATGTTATAAAATAATTCATGCTAAATGTTACCATGCTGCAGAAAGGCAAGGAACAGTTTTTAAATGATAAGACAAATCCATTTAGCTGCTGGCTCCAGGAGAAAAGATTAACTTGTCTAGCACAGAACCAAAAAATCTACATGAGATGTGCAACCCAAGCCAGAAAATACACATTTCAGAGAATTTTCACCTAGAATTATTCCTTCAATTAAGGAATAATTAAGGGAAGACTCCTTATATCACCACCAGAATAAAGGAAGACTTTCATCATGGAAAGAAAATAAAAGCAAACAGACTTTGATATCTCGAGGAGAAGAAAAAAATGATATCTCAGAGAAAAAAATGTATAAAAAGCAAGGCTGGATGAGACAGCTTTGGGAAACAATTCTTTAAGAGCAGAATCTGAGAGACTGGGCTCAGTTTCCCTGGCCCAAATCTCCTGGCTCGAGGCCAACCCTGCTTGTGGCTTTTCAAAATGCATACTTTGACAAATTAATAAATTCTTTTGATTATTAATTTGGCCCTTTTCATCTCTAACAGGTGGAACTGAGCTGCTGGACTTCAAGGACAAAAGGTTTGTGGTCTGCTCGGTGCCCAGGTGACAAATACGCCGTGTTTGAGTGTCACTGCAGCGTCCATCCTGCAAAGGCACGCTGGGTTTCCTGGCAGGAAGGGGTGCAGCTGGCACAGGCGGCATCCAACACCTGCAGAGCTGAGCAAACTCAAGGAAATCCACACTCCCAGCACTCAAACAAAAACAGGGGGTGAGGGCAGTGAGAGGCAATCACCAGAACATCACTCAGCCAGGTGGCTGATAAACAGAATTTCTGCTTTGAAAGGAAGAGGTTGTCAGTCGCCACACAAAGCCAAATTTAATTTGCTTCTGTTTCAGAGATCTTCAGGTCCAACATCCTGAATTAAGTCAGGTTCCTCAAGCCTGGCTCTAAGAACCACCCCAGGTTTGCTGCTCATCCATTTTACACTACTACAAAGAGTAAATAAACAATACCACAGCACCCAATCAATAAATAAACATGAATGCCACGTACAAGTGGTAAATACACATAAAGGCAGTATCCAAATGGTAAATAAACATTAATACAGCACAAAAGCCCCTTTGTGCAGAGCCCAGCCCTTGCCCCACTGAAGCAAATAAAGCAAAGAGCTGCCAGCAGCCCCCACGCCCCGCAGCGTCTGACAGCCCAGAGCAGCACCTCTGAGGCAGAGAGAGGCCTCAGGAGCGTCCCTGAAAGCTCTGACACCATTTTAAGACTGATTTTATGCTCGAGGAGTTCCAAGCCAGGCTGCCAGAGACGTCTGGAAATCGGGAAGTGCTCCCGCTTCGTTTTTTGAAGGGTGCAGCAGCCTGAGCTCATCTGGGCCTAACACTGCACGCCAAATCCTGGGTGTGGTGCCCCTGGAAGTCCCTTGAGCTCTCCCAGTCGATTTTTGGTGTCCCTGGGCCAAACAGACTGCACACCAAATCCTGGGTGTGGTGTTCCTGGAAGTCACCCAAGCTCCCCCAGCAGAATCTTGTGTCCTTCAAGCTCCCTCAGGAGGTATTTCGTGTCCCTTGGCAAAACAGACTGCACCAAATCCTGGGTTTGGTGTCCTTGGAAGTCACCTAAGCTCCCCCAGCAGGTATTTTGTGTCTCTGGGTCTGCACCAAATCCTGGGTTTGGTGTTCCTGGAAGTCACCCAAACTCTCCCAGCAGAATTTTGGTGTTTCTGGGCCAAACACTCTGCACCAAATCCTGGGTTTGGTGTCTCTGGAAGTCACTCAAGTTCTCCCAGCAGATGTTTGGTGTTCCTGGGCCAAAGATTCCACACCAAATCCTGGGTTTGGTGTCTCTGGGAGTCCCTCAAATTCTCCCAGCAGAGATTTTGTGTGCCTGGGCAAAACAGACTGCACCAAATCCTGGGTTTGGTGTCCTTGGAAGTCACTCAAGCTCTCCCAGCAGATGTTTGGTGTTCCTGCGCCAAACATTCCGCACCAAATCCTGGGTTTGGTGTCTCTGGGAGTCATCCAAGCTCCCCCAGCAGGTATTTTGTGTCCCTGGGTCAAACACTCTGCACCAAATCCTCTGTTTGGTGTCCCTGGAAGTCACCCAAACTCTCCCAGCAGATTTTTGGTGTTTCTGGGCCAAACCCTCCTCACTAAATCCCGGGACTGGTGTCCCTGGCAGTCACCCCAGCAGATTTCTGTGTCCCACTCTGAGCTGCTGGCTCTCCAGGAGCAGCTCCTGTTGGTGTCTCGGGGAGGTTTCAGAGCATCAGGCTGCTGCTCTGAAAGCAGTGCTAGTGCCAGCCAGCGCCTGGGGAGGATGAAGCAATTTCCTGGAGATTGCTCAACAAGGCAGGATCCACAGCAGGGCTCCAGCACCCGGCCAGACACGGCCTCCAGCCTCCCTCGCTCCGCAGCACGGCTCCAAATCTGCCTCTGCACCTCTCCCTGCACTGCTTCCAGAAATGGTGCTTTGTTCAGGAGAAAGGAAAGGGAAAAAAAAAGGGATAAAAATAAAAAAGGCTTGATGTTGGAGAACGTGGCTCCTTTTTTCCTCTTGTCCCTGGAATTGTGATTGGAAATAATTGGAAGTGTCACTGGAAGTAATCAGAAGTGACAGTCCCTGGGCTACGAGGCTTTTGCTTCAAGTCTAACGATCCCCCCGCAAAACAAAACCTAAATTTAAACAATGAAGTCATAAAGTGATTTGCCTTCAAGGTTGAAAAACCCTGCAATATTTTTTTTTTTTTAATAAAAACAACCAAAACCGAAGTGCCTGACTCTGGTTCAGTTCAATATTCCAGGCTTGCTGTGTTAGAAGAAAGCACAAAACACACTCAAAAACAACCCTGTGATTTCTGGCCCTACCTGGCTAATAAAGGCCCATATCGATATTAAACATTCCTGTGACCTTTTAAATGCCATCAAATCCATAAGGAAAAACACAGCCTGAGTCATCTGAGCTGTGAGAGCCATCCAGCACTCATCTCAAATATTCCAAGTACTGGAACACCACCTAATTCCAACATTTTGCTGAAGCACAAAGGGAATGGAAGGGAGTAATTTTTTTTTTTTTGTACATTTCTGAAAAGGCCACCTAACAGCCCATCCAGGCACTTAGGGGAAGAGCTCACAGCCACAATAACTCCATATATTTGCTAGATAGAAAAACTAATTTTCCTTTTTTCATATGCAGCACAAAGTAATTCAGAGACCCAGGATTCCCTTTCTGAGGGCGCAGCAGCGCTTCGCACCACGAGTGCAGCTTCTCTGCACAGGCCATTCAGATGTGATAAATATCTTACTAGAAAATAAAGACAAGTCTCTCCAGGTGGCAGGTGAGGGATTTCAGCTCGGATTCAGCTGCTTGTTAATGATCTGCACGTCACTACTGTGTCCACATTTGGGGATGTGTCAGGAGGAGCAGGAGGGTCAGAGCTGCAGAGGTTTGAGCCGTGTTCCATCCCCTGTGCCTGAGCTGCCTCCTCTCCCAGCTGTGCTTTGGATGTTCTCAGTGCAGCACGGCCCTGCTGGAGGGAACAAAAGCTTTCTCTCAGAGTGACCCTTCCCAGCAGAGCTGGGGCAGCCCCAGCCCAGCCCAGCCGTGCTCATCCCTGGCCTCCAACCCTGCACGCTCCATTTCAGAGCAGCCTGGCCCCTGCCAGGCAATGTCACAAACACAGCCCAATCCTCACTGCCCTTTTCCCCCTGAGAGCAGCGAGGGATTTGTCTTTCCAAACAAGCTCTGGGTCTGTGGTGGATAAAAGCAGCAGTGAGGGATAAAAGAAACAATGGGAAGGATCCCACTGATTGATGAATGGAAAAAAAGATATTTGCCTTTACACACAAACTGTGGGTTTGCTGTAAATGGAATTGGGTATTGGAAGGGGAAGGAAACAATGGGGAAAAGCACAGATTCCATAAGAATTAAAAATGCAAAGGGAGGGCTGTGCATGAGAGGGGAATGTGAGGTATCAGCGTTCCGGGCACTCTGCACCTCTCAGGTGCCTCAGGCAGGGGGGAAAGAGAGAGGGAAATGTGGCTGGGAAATTGGGATCCAAAGGAGGCTGCATCCTCCAAAAACTGCAGAGAGCCCAGGGGATGCCCCATGGCCTCTCCCTTGATTGCAATAAAGCCACAGCACTGCTCTGTCTCCTTTCTGCACACACACCTCTGCTCTTTGGCCAGGAATTCTCCTGACACCTCCAAAGGAAATTCAGCTGCAGGCACTAAGCTGAACTCCAGCCTTTCCACCCAGGGCTCACCCCCGTTTTCCTGCCACAAAAAAAAAAATCGAGGCAGCTCCTCAGGAGGAGAGAGAGGCTGGGATGTATTGGGGTGTACTGATCCCTGTGGGACAGCAAGTCTGACACCGTGGGGCTGGGAAATTGTGAGTTAAACATTTGCCTTTTTCAGCTGCCAAATGATTTCCTGGAGAAAGGGAAGGAGCAGACGAGGACAGGATGGGTTTTGTGGCCACATCCAGCACCTTAGAGCTGCTCTGTCCTCTGCACCTTGCTGCAAAGAAGAGACAGAGCTCATTAAGGAGTCAGGTAAATAAACCCAGGAGCCAAGGTGTGGCTGAGGAGAGCCTGGCCTGGTGCCCACCCTCCTTTTCTAGGACTGGGAAGAAGGAGCAGCTTTTTTCTGGGTTGAAAGCCCCAGGTTCCTGCATTCACCTTCCCTGCACCCTGGCCAAGCAAACACATTTCAGCCCTGGCTGGCAGAGGTGGCTGCAGGAGAGGGCCCAGGAGAGGAAGAAGCTGGGATTCAGCCTCGTGCCCGTTGACTTTTCACACATTTTCCTCTGTTGTGCTTCCTGCCCAGCCGTCCCTGCATCCTGCACTGTCCTGTCCTTTGAGGTTCTATTCACAGACCTCCCTGACCTCACTTCACCCTTGACTTTTTGCTGGGCTGCTTCTGTAAACCAAGCATTTCTAAAAACAGATGAAGACACAGCTTGGGGGGGGCGGAAAAAAATAACAACCTTAAAAAAAAACCCAACCAAAACAGACCCATTCATCTTTTCAACGAGGCAACACCGAGCTCCCTCTGCACCCAGAGCTGCCTCTTCTATAGCACACAAGATGTGCACAATAAAACACATTTTGGAGGCACAAACGCTGCCTGCAGCCTGGGCTAACACAGGGCATAGTTTAATCAGAAATTTAAGGTGTATTTTGACTAAAACTGTGGGGAAAAGGCACAGAAATCTGCTTGCAGCCCCTCATTGCTGCTACACAGAGTTTTTAGTCCAGCCTAACGACAAATAAAGGATTTTCGAAATACATTTAAGCCTGGCAGAGGGAGTGTTGACATCTCTTTCCAGGTCTGATAACAAATCCCAGATTGCAAACCTGAATCCTCTACAAAACCCTGTTTGCCTGGAGGAGAACAGGGGTGTTTGTTGTGATCCTGAGGATAAACACCAGGATATCTCCAGTTGTACAATGGCATTTCTGGGAAGAAGCTTGCGCTGCTTTTACACAAAATATCCTTCTGAAGGCCTCCCCAAAAACAAACCACTAATTCTACATGGAGGAGACAAGGCCAGGGTGGGTGCAAAGGCAAAACAGGGCTTGTTTTCCATGGGAAATCCAGAAAAGTTCCCTTCCCTCTGGCTCTACTTCCCATAAAAATGAATTCTTCTCCACAGTTTTGGCATGCTGCTTTTCCTCACTCTGGCAGGTTACTCTTTTCTCCCTTTTCTTCCTCATGGTAAAATGGAAAAAGCAGAAAGGATAGAAAAAAAAAACAACAAACCCCAGCCTCCAAAAGAAACTTCTTTTGTTTTCAGATGTTAAAAATCCCAACTATTTTACAGAAAACAAAGTGCCACTAGAGAAAAACAGGCAATTCATCATGAAGGGTCTCAACAGCAAATATTTGATGCAAACCATCCCTGGCTTTGGAAGAAGTGTCTCACAAGGGGTGTTAACCCTGATATCCTGCCAGAGAGCAACTCAATTACACCTGGCTCCTTTGAATTCCCCCAGGAGCTCCAAACAGTTCCTCTGCTTTCCTTTATTCCCTTTCCTCAGGTATTCCCAGAGCAGCGTCCTAAGAAAGGCTTGGAATTCAATTCCCACTCCCCTTGCAGCCTGAATTTCTCACACAGTTGATGTTTTGTTGCCTGCTCTTGGAATTTGAGAGCAATTATTATCAATTCCATGAAGCTGTCCTGGGGAGAGCAGTCCTTTTTTAAAAAGTTAATACACCACCAAGTTCCCTGCATTCCTTCAGGAGCCAGTGACAAAGGGGAGGTGAAATCAAGGCACAAAAGTCGCACACAAAACCCATTTTCACAGCTGCAGGTTGGTTTTTGACACCACTCCCGAGCCAAGGTTTGTGCTAAATGTTGTAAGAAAGCGAAGCAAAGTCCTTGAATCACCAACCTTCAACACCATGGAACAGTCAAAGGCAAGAGAAGGAGGCAAACAAAACTGGAAGATAGCAAATATATTCTATATTTTAGTGATCACTGAGAAGTTCAGGAAATATCTGGAAAATCAGCAGAAATAGAGGTCCATAGCCTTTGTTTTAGGCAGCCTGAAAACAGAATCTCCTTTGGTTTCTACTATTTCTGAGAAATCAGCAGGAAGAAGGGTCCACAAGCTTTGTTTTAAGCAACATAAAAACTATTTCCTTTGGTTTTTTCTCCTGGAAAATCAGCTGGAATTAAGGCCCAAAAGCTTTGTTTTAAGCAACCTGAAAACTCTCTTTTGGGTTTTTACTCTTGGAAAATCAGCAGGAATGGAGATCCATGAGCTTTGTTTTAAGCAACCTGGAGACACTCCTTTGGCTTTTTACTACTTCTGGGGAGGCAACAGGAATTAAGGTCCATGAGCTTCGTTTTAGGTAACCTGAAAACTCTCTTTTGGTTTTTACTCCTGGAAAAGCAATAGGAATGAAGGTCCACAAGCTTTGTTTCAAGCACCTGAAATCTGTCTCCCTTGGTTTCTGGGAAATAAAACTCCATGAGTTTTGTTTTAAGCACCTGAAATCTGCCTCCTTTGGTTTCCGCTCCTCCTAGGCAGCAGCATCCCATTAAATTCACAATTCCGGGGGCACTTTAAAAATTCCAGATATCCCAGCGGGTTTTGCTTTGCTGTGGCCCAGGACAGAAGGGTTTAGGGAGCAGGATGCCAAGGACAGGCTTTGGAAAAGCCTGGCCAGGGTTTTACAGCCGAGCAGAGCCGCGGGCAGCCCCAGCGCTGCTCAGCGGAGACGCGCCCGCATCATCTCGGATTTCCCAGCTACCAGCCCGTGGATACCTGGGCAAATGCCTCCTGTCAGAGGCAATTCCTCACTGCTGCAGGCCCTGCAAGGAGCTGCTCCATAACCTTTTTGTCGGTGCAGTGAGACAGGAGGAGGAGGAGGCAGCGCCCTGGGACTGCGCTGAAAGAGATCCCTCGACCCCAGAGCTCGCAGGGCGAGGCTGAGCTGCTCTGGAGGGACTTGGGCTCTCAGCAGCAGCCAGGACTGACAGCCCAGCTCCACAGAGAGTGACCCCCGAGGGGCTGGAACACAGACCCGATGGAGTTCAGGGAATAAAGGACATTTATTGAGGCTTTCAAAGGGCAGCACCAGGGCCACGCTCGGGCTCGGCCTGGATGGCTCCAAGGTGGAGGCAAAGGAGGGCCCAGCCCCAGATCTCACATTTTTATAGGTTTGGGTCCATTTGCACACAGCAGTCCCACTTGCCCGCCCTCCTCCTTCCACGCTGGTTGTACTTTGAGCCTGAAGTTTGGAAAAATTATCCTTGAGTTCCCAATTGGAGTGGGATTGTTGTGTCTTCATCACCTTGTGAAAGGATCTCAGCACCCTGAACAAAAACCACACCCCAGTGCAGAACAGAAACCCCAAAAGCCCAAGGCATCAATGTGAGACCCTGGGCTGGGGGCACAGAGCAGAGGAATCTTCCCCCAGTGGGTGCTGAGGCTCCTTCCCCTGCTCCTGTGTCCCTGGGCCACTCCCTCCCTGCTCCCTGATTTCGCCTGGGGTCTGGGGGCTGTGGCAGTCGAGGATCACCCCTGGCCCAGGCAGGAGGAGGAAGCTGGACCTGGGACCTGTGGGAGCCCAGGAACTCTGAACATCTCATTGTGCAGCTGAATTAAACATCTGTGGATATTTTGCAAAGGCCCCTGTTGCTTTTTTACCCTTTACAAGCTGATATTCAAGCTACAACACATCAAGCCATGAATAAGATGGTTATTTACTGCACTGTTTTATTTTTCTTTACTACTATTTTGCCCTGTTTTACTGTGGAGGATGATCCCTGGCCCTGCTGGGAAGGGTCACTGCCCACAGCAGCACGGCAGGAAGGTGGGTGAGGGATTGGGGTTGGCACATCTCCTGCTTTGATCCCCAAAGGATCAAAGTTCCTGCAGGGCAGGGCGCTCGCACCAGCCAAAAATGAAGGAAAAAGCACATGAAGGCAGTGACAAAGCCAGGAGTACAAATAATCACCCCTGCCAAATGCTTCAATCACGAGAAAATCAGTTTTTTCCTTGAATGGAAGGGCTGTTAAAAACTTCCATGATTTACTTGGAGTGGGGGAAAGGCAGAGGAGATTTCCCACCCCATAAAATTGCAACCACTTCAGGAACCCATTGCAATGAAGGCACTGGCTGCTTCTTTATTGGATGAAAAATGCAACGTTCTATTGCAAATTTTTCCACTCAGGAGCAAAGAACCACTTCAAAATTCTGCTTTTCAAGGGTGCAATGTGTTACAAGGGGAGTTTGTGACAGCGGATTCGCACTCCTCAGCTGCTCACAGTCTTGTCACACTTGCAGGTAGAGCATGGGCCACCTTCCCCTCCTCGCTCCCCTGCCTCAGCCTGGCAAAGTGAGCCTGGCTGTGCTCTTGTCCAGGCTCAGCAAAGCCTTTCATCTCGTCTTGTTTTAATAAAGTCTCCTCCAAACACATTGGCTCCCGTTTCCTGTCTCCTCACACAGCTGCTCGTCTGCCCCAGAGAGGTAAACAGTGGAAAAGACAAGAGTTGTGTATATGAGCCAAGTTATTGGGATGTTTAATGGTGAAAACACAAAACTTCCTCTCAAGGCTTCTCTAAACCCCCTTTTTCCACATTAGTCTCCACTTTATCAGCAAAAACCATAATAAATTAGCAAGAGATCACTGGCAGTTCTGTGGATTTTTACTGCAGAAAATCCAGGCTTTAGCCAGCAAATCAGACTCTCCAGCCTCCTCATGCTCAGGAGGATCCAGCAACAGGGAACCACAACATTTCCTTACTTTTCCCTGCACTTGCTTCTAATATTGGTGAATGAAGCTGGGCAAGGAGCAGAAGGACCAAGTCCTCTGCTGGCCAGGCAGGTACAGCTCAGGGGGCAGTGACCACTGTAGGACCAGGAAAAAACCACTCCAGGTTTTGCTCTGGGTTTTGAAGACAATTCTCTCCTCACCAGTGACAGGAGAGGCTGAGAAACCTGACTCCAGGTGAGGGTAAAGTATTTTTTGCTGGGCATTCCTGCGCCCTGTCATAGTGGAGATGCTGAGGGTACATCGACAAAGCCACTTGTGTTTTATAGAGATGAGCAGCAAAGGTAAATTATCATTACATTACAGACAAACCCACTCTTTCTGTGGCAACAGTTTGTTCTTTCTGCTCCAAACCTCCTACATATTGGAATATTCAGCAGCTGAACGGGATCAAAGACTGCAATTCCCATTGTCTCCATCAGCAAGGTGAGCAACCAACCCTTCCACATTCCCAGTTTCCACAGAGCCACTTCCTGGAGGGCTGAGCTGCTCCTGACCCTGCTCTCTCACCTCTTGGACTCCTCTTCAAACCCTGCCCACCACGGAGAGACACAAATGGCCAGAGCAGATGAGCAGGGCACAAAGTGCTGCCCACAGTGCCCACATTCTCCACCCCCATGGCAGATAAAACCTTTGCCAGCAGCAATCCCCAGAACAAAACCCACTCCATTTATCAGCAGCTGCACAAATGCTGTGTTTGATCACCCAACTCCCCTCTTTAATCCACATCCCACACCTGGGAGCCTCCAGCTGGGCTTTCCCTGCCACAGTCCTTTAGAGCAGTTGGAAAATCCTCCTCTGCCTGTCCCCGGCTCCTCCCAGGGAGGCAGAGAGCTGCCCACATTCTCACACCTGTTCCCAGGTGCTCACAGGAGCCCTGGAGCTGCCAGGGCAGGGGCTGGGCTGGTGCCTGGCAGCAGGATGGGGTGCACAGCTCACTGCTCACCTGGCAGTGCCCCTGCAGGAGCAGGAGCCTCCTCAGGGCTGCCAGCTCTTTTCCCCACAGCCCTGCAGCTTTCCTTCACGCTCCTTTTCCTTCCTCTTTTTCCATTCTCGGCTCCTCTCCTCTCCTCCTCACCAAATCCACATCTCTTTTCTTTCTCTCCTTTCAGCAGCCCTTTTTTCACTTTTCCCCCTTTCTCACATCCTTCTCTCCCCCAACTCCTCCCTCCCACACTCCAACACATCTGTTTCTAATCTTAGCCATCCTTTGCAAACAATAACCCCTTTTTATTTGCGAGATCCCCGCGCCCAGTGCCCGACAATTCAACACAGTTGCACAAATTTGACACTCTGCCTGAAACAAAGACATTTTATTCACCTTGTTTTGCCCAAGAGCTCCAAGCCCCTCTCTCGTTTTTCCCTGTAAAGCTCTGCCCTCTTTCAGCAAGAAACACAAATGAGTCTGTTTGGCCACCAGTTTTTAAAATTAATCTGGATAATTGGAGGTCTCTGGCTGTCAACCTGCTCGTAAAGCGACCAGCAAAAGCTCAGAACTCAAACACCACTGAAATTACAGCTTCCCATAAAAGTTTCCTCCTTACAAACCCCTTTTCTCCAACTCACCAGAGATGAATTTCGGGCAGACGGAGCAGGCACGTGGAAGTTTGATTAAATAAAAACTGAGCAACACCGAAAAGCCAACCTACCTAAAAAGAGGATTGAAAATGCAGACATTCCGTCTCCCAGCACGAGGGACTTTTCCTCCCTTTTTCTTCCTCTCTCCCAAGGACGGCAGGCAGACCTGCACAGGATTCAGAGGAACGCCTCTGGAATGCACTGAGTGTAATTGCATCCATGTGCCAGAAAAATAACCAACTTCACTCTTTCTCTTCCCTCCTGCTATTCATCCCCTGGTCCATCTTCCATCCAGATCCAGCCAGAGATTTTTTTTTATTATGGTTTTTGGTTTTTTGGTTTTTTTTTTTAAGGATTTCCGAGGCTGCAAATTCAAGGCCTTGGGAGTTTCTAGGGGAGAAGAGGCAGCACGGAGAGGACTTCACATCCACAGCAGCACAGAACAATTTTGCCTGTCTGGAAGAGGAGAGAAGCAGGGGGAAAACACTGAGCTCAATGTTCACCACATGGCTGCCTCCCACTAGAGCCCCTCCCTGCCATCAGCTGGGATTAATAGTGAAGACCAGTCATGTGGGTGAGGTAGAGCTGATTTCCAGCAAGAATACAGATATTTAAAAGAGGAAAAAAAATACAAAAAAAACCCCCAAAACAAACAAAAAAAAACCCAACAGAACAAGAGGATTTCTCCCGTGGCAAAACAGTTAAGTTTGGAGGCAGCAAAAAAAAAAAAATCTGATTTGTCACTCAGGGGTTGGAGGGAGACTCTTGGAAAAAGCTCCTCGGGAGAATGAACACACTTCCCTGGATGCATCAGCTCTGGGCTCTGTTCTGCACTGGAAATTGCAGATTTCAGGCTTGCTGGAACACTCTCTCTGCCTCCTGCCTGGTTTTCTCTCTGTGTTTTTAGAAAAGAAAGAAATCCCCCCCAAATGGATTTAATTTCACATCGTAGCTGTGCTTCACCGAGGAAGGGAAAGCTCAATCAAGCAGAAATCGGTGGCTACAGGGTGTGAGTTTTAACTCCCTCCCAAGGGGCATTTTAAGGCACACAGAGAGACCTTTGCAGCCCATCTTCAGCTCCAGCCTGGTGCAGGGCAGCGAGTTTTTAAAATTACCTCAGATATCCCACAAAGAAATACCCAGCACATGCAGCAGAAGGGAAATAAAGCAGATTTACCCACCTCACTGCCCCGGAATACAGAGCAAAAATTCCTCCCCTTAGAACAGTTATGAAAGTGTTTGTAAAGCCTGGAGGAAAGCAGCAAACCGTGGGCAAGGCTGCCAGCCTGTGGTTTGGGACATCACACTCCAGTTTTTTCAAGCTTTCTTTCCCCGTGTAACTCCACCCACACACCCACAATATAAAGAATTCTATTTCTCTATCATTTCCCCCCCCAAAAAATCAGGGGTGAAATGCAGCTCTGCCTCTCCAGGGATGAAAACAAACCCTGTGGCAGAGGCAGGAGCTGGACTTGAGGATTCTTTTGGTCTCCTTCTGTTCAGGATATTCTATTTTTTATGAAATACAGAAATATTTATGAAGCCCTCAGCGAGGGGCACAACTCTTGGGAGCTCTGATGGGATTTGGTGCCTTTGGTGTTCACGACAGAGCTCTGTAGGTATTTTTGGGAAGATGACAAAGAGTGCTGCCAAAATCAAACCCTAGGTTTGGACAGATCCAGAGGGAATAAAAGGGATAAAAATCATCCTTCTGCACCCGGTTTTATGAAAGTTTTATTTGCCCCTCCCAGGCTCAGATGGAGACAAGAGCAGCATGTGGCTCCTCCTCTCCAGAAGCGATTTTCTCTCTGTATCACAATGTTCTAAACATTGTATTTTGGAGGAATACAGGCTGATTATCCAAACCTAACCTTGACTGGGTGAATATCACAGCTCTCACAGAGCAGCTCTGTCCATCCCACGTCACCAAATCCCAATATTCCTCCAGAACTTTTCCCCCCATACTTGACCAAAGCTGCTGCTGGTTTCCCTAATGAATGGACCTAAAACCCCCCTTGATTCTCAGAGCAGGACATGAATCAATGCAGAAAAATCCATTTAATGCCTTGANGGAAGGAAGAGGGCGGGCACATGAAGCTCCTGAGTGCAAATGGACCCAAAGCTATAAAAAGAGTGGGATCTTGGGCCTGGCCCCCTCCCTTTGGCCTCCACTTTGGAGCCATCCAGACAGAGCCTGGTTTGTAACCCTGCTGCTGTCTGGGGTGACCTCTCAATAAATCTCCTTTATTCCCCTGACTCCATCAGCCTCTGCTCCAGCTCTTCCAGGCATCAGCCTCCCCAGCTCTGCAGGGCTGGCAAGTGTGACAGAATTCCTGGGCTCTGCTGGGAATTCCCAGTATCCTGATGGATTTTATAGGATCAATTCCTCCCCAGGGAGAGCAGTTCTGACACCCTGCACTGCCTGCCCGGCCTCTCCCAAATTAAACTTTATTTTTAAACAAGGATTCAAGTTTTCCAACTTGATTTAAAAAATACAGTTTTGGGGTGGAAGGTGGAAAATCTCCCATTCCACAGCCTGTTCCCACATCACCTCCTGCTCTGGGCTGCCCTGGGGATTCTCCCTCTGGTTTTTGGTTCCTGCAGCAATTGGAGTGAGGGCACAAAAAGGGACAGAGGTGCTGCTCACATCCTCCCTGTGCTGCTTCTCTTCTGGGGGAAGAGCTCCTCTCTGCAGCTCTTTGTTTTTCCAGGAGGGGAAAATTCCTTGCAGGATGTTTGTGGCAGCTCTCACCTGCTGCTCCAGGGGACGGGGATCAGGAATTCTCACCAGGGAGAGCAGGGGAAGACAAACTCATGTTGGGTATAAGCATTAAAGCAAAAATTTTGTAAAAAATCTGTGATAAAGTGAATTAGTTTTTCAGTAGTTCAGAGTTCCTGTACTGCTGTTGACAGGCCCCAAGTTTTAAGCTCAGATGAAAGCACCTGGCTACAAAAATCTGCAGAAATCCTCTTGGGCCACAGACGAGATTTTGTGCAGCTGCCTCAGTTTCAGCCCCTTGACATTCGGATGAACAAACCTTTCTAAATCTTAAATCTTAAATCTTAAATCTTAAATCTTAAATCTTAAATCTTAAATCTTAAATCTTAAATCTTAAACCTTAAATAAATCTTAAATCTTAAATCTTAAATAGTCTCACATCCCAAGAGCCTGTTTAACATGGTTTTATACCCCAAATAGCAGCTGTGGGGACTGTTTTTCTAATCCAAACTGATTTTTTTTATCAATCAGTTTGTTCCTTTCACTTTGTTTTTCTTCCTCCTTGAGCCTGACTTTTCCCTCAGTGCTGCTCGTTCTCCTCTCAGTGGTGTTTTGATGTCCCCATCACCCAAAACATATCCAAAAGCTGCATTTTCTCCCCAAAACTCCCACTATTGCTGCTGAGCTCCCTCCAGTGCTGATTCATTGTTGTTTCTTCTCCAAGGTTCCCTGTTATCAATTTATTTCACTCAGTTCAAATGATCTGAGCACCTTCTTGATAAAGTCACCAGAAGAACAAAAATTAATTCAGCACTTTGACCCTCTTGAGCAAAAACCCTTTTCTATTCTGTTTTTGGGGTTGCAACTGCAAAAAAAAAAAAAATAAATAAATAACCCAAGTGACACAAACAAACCTCGAAACAGAGAACAAACAAATGTTAGGGGAGAAATAAAACCCTTCACACAGATTTCTTTTCACAACCAGCCACTGGAGGAAAGGCTGCTTTATGTTTTGTGGGAGCCAGCCATTGCTTTATAAAGCAGTTGTTGTTGAAGGAGCTCTCCTCTCTCAGCCAGGCTTCAATAATTGATTTTAAAAGCACAATTTGTCATTTAGTATCAGCAGGAAAATATCCCTTCAGTGTGGCTTAGCACTCATAGTGTCAGTGAATGTATTTGAGGGGAAAAGAAAACCCAAAACCAACAACTCAAAGCTCTTTAGAGCTGCAGCTCAGAGCCTCAGTCCCCAGAGCTCCAAGGTTTGTTTTGTTTTGAGGGGAAAACACCCCTATTATTCTTTTATAGCCTGATTTTCCTCTGTGAGGCTGTAACTCGGTGGAGTCAAAGCAAATTGTTCCTCACACAAAGAAAGAGCATTTTTAATCTTCTAACTTCACCCTGGTGCTTCAAAAAGCAAAGAGCTGAGCACAAACTACTTACACTTGAGTCTTTACTGGAAAGCAAACCAGGGCAAAACCTACGAAGGTTTCATTTTTATCACCACAAAATCTTTAAATATTTTTACAGTACAAGACTTCTGCTTCCAAGCCAAGCTCGAAGAACACTCCTGAGAAGAAAATATCACCTACTGGTCTGAAAAAATGCACCAGGGCATCATAAGCAAATAATTTCTCTTTTCTTTAAAAGTTTCAGGCCTCAGGAATGAGGGAAAAAATATGAGGGTACAGAGGAATGCAGGTGTGGTGTTCAGGGGATTAAATAGGGAGGACAAGTAAAGAAAATTAATGGCTCTTGAGCTTGACAGTCTTAATTTTTTTCATTCATTTATTCATGAATTTATAGGTAATAATAACAGAAAGTTCTGGAGGGGAAGCTGAATAAACTGGCCAGGAAGAGATTTATGTGGAAGTAATGGCTCTGAAAAAGACAAATTGTTTCTTTTGGTGCAAGGTAAAATCCTTGCATTTTACAACACTCTGGAATAACTTATTTCAAAGTGTGGTTTTCATGTGCTGGGGAGGGGTTCGAGTGCACAAACTGAACTTTATTGAGAGCAAAACGAGGAAAACAGCACGAAAAATGCAGGGGGAGGGCAGCGGGAGGTGCCACAGGGCCTGGACCCCAGCTTGAGGAGCTTTGGGCAGCTGAGGAGTTTTTCTTGTGGCTCCTGGGCACGGGCAGTTTAATTCAGATTGCCAATTAAAAGAGAGATTCCATCATTAAAGATGGAACTCCTTGGGCTGGCTCAGCTTCCTGCTGGAGAAATCAGGCAGGGCCGAGACTCTGCTCTCAGATTGTGCTGCTGAAATTCCCTTTTCCCAGCACTTTTACATTTATTTCTCAGGCTGGGAGATGGCCCCAAGCCTTCCTGCAGGCCCTGTCACCGACCTGCTCTGTGACACTCAGCACCTGCCACCTTTTCTTTGCTGCTTTTCTCCTCTATTCCTTTTACACTGGAGCAAAAATCCACGTGGAACCTCTTCCAAAACTCCTCACAGCTGGGTTTCTATTGGATTATCTCCCTGCCTTCCAGTACAGAAGGCTCATCCTGAAAATTGTCTTCACTCCACAGAAATTCATTTCTTAAAATACCTCACTAAAGGTTGATAAAATCTGTTCTACAAAAACAAAAAAATAAATAAGGAGATGTATTATTTTTTTTTTACCCTAACAGCAAATATTTTAACCTTTTTAAATGAAAGTGTTGCAGGTACAAGGTGAACTCTGACTTTTCTCATCAGGATGAAACATTTTGACACTTTAAATATAAATTTAAACCATCTTGTGGACCAAATTAAAATAATTCTTTAAAACTGCAGGCCACAATGCGCTTCTGAATTACTCTCAGGTAACTTTTGTCCAAATTCTCCCTTCTCAACTCTGCTCTGGTAAACACCAGCCTGAAGTTTACATTCCTGACCCCTTCCATCACAGGATGCAGTTCGTGGGACACAATTTTGCCAGCTGCCTATGGAAAAGCAAATCCTTTGCTTTGGTTAACAAAATGTGAAATGTTTCGGCTAGAAGAATTATTTTAATATTAGAATATATTATTTACAAGTGCTGACCTTGAGAAGAAATATCTTTAAAAAAAAAACAAACTAAATGAAAGGGAGAGCTTCATGAGTTTTCCTATCAATGCCCTGAGCCCCATTCTGGTTCTTTTATATTTCTCATTTATTCAGGTGTTTCTGTTATATTTTTCACTTATTCAGTAGTTTATCTTGCATTTCTAATTTATTTAGTACTTTCTCTTATATTTCTCATTTATTCCGTTGTTTCTGTTATATTTCTCATTTATTCAGTTGTTTCTCTTGCAGTTCTCATTTATTCAGTTGTTTCTGTTCTTTTTCTCATTTATTCAGTTGTTTCTGCTATATTTCTAATTTATTCAGTTGTTTGTCTTGTATTTATCATTTATGCAGTAGTTTCACCCATATTCTCTTATATTTCTCTTATATTTCTCATTTATTCAGTAGTTTCTCTCATATTTCTCATTTGTGCAGTAGTTTCTCTCATATTCTCTTATATTTCTCTTGTTTTTCTCATTTATTCAATATTTTCTCTTATATTTCCCATTTATTCAGTAGTTTCTCTCATATTTCTCATTTATGCAGTAGTTTCTCTTGTATTCCCTTATATTTCTCTTATATTTCTCTTATATTTCTCATTTATTCAGTGTTTTCTCTCATATTTCCCGTTTATTCAGTATCTTCTCTCATATTTCTCATTTATTCAGTAGTTTCTCTTATATTTCCTTATATTTCTCTTATATTTCCCATTTATTCAGTGTTTTCTCTCATATTTCCCATTTATTCAGTGTTTTCTCTCATATTTCTCATTTATTCAGTAGTTTCTCTTGCATTTCTCATTTTTTCAGCGTTTTATCTCACATTTCTCACTCACCCAGCCTTGGGGAAGGCCAGGGGAGGCTCCAAGGGGTCATTTCCCTGTAGGAATGGTGGCTGTGCTATTCCCAGCTCCCTGCTCTCTCCACCTCTGCTCTCTGTGTTTGATTGTGCTGCTTACCACTGTGCTCTATTTGATTTCTGCAAACCACACTTTGGAATTCTGTTGCACCAAGAAACCAAGGACAACTCCGTGGAGGTGACCTGAGCTGTTTTCTTTTAAGACCTCCTGAAATCCCTGAGAATTTTTGGGATGCCTGACCCGGCCAAACTCAGATTTTTGATGTTTAAGATACCTACAAATGCCAGGCTGTTAAAAAAACCCCGCTAAACCCCTGATTTTCAGCTTGTTCTTTCACAGGTTTGGGTGCCCATATGCTTCAAAACCTGCTGGAGCTCCTGCAGGGCCTGGGCACAGCTCGGCGTGCAGAGATGCTGTTGTACACTCAGGCACAGCTGAGCTGCATCATCCCTCAGCTCCTGTGCTGCTCCAGGCAAATGTCCTGCGAGGTTATGTTTAAATAATGCCATCCAAGATCACCATTTAACGGGTATTACTAATTTAATGTGAAGGGGGAAGGAGTGAGGGCTCCCAGAGCTGCTCTGTCAGGGCTCCAGCGCGGTCACTGCGGCCGTGGCAGCGACTCTGGGGGTTGGAGGACACTTGGGAATGTCCCTGCTCACTGGCTAAACCTCTCCTGACAGCCCCAGTTGCACCAATTAAAGCCATTTAAACCCAAAGGATTTAATGGAGAGGAGAGAGGAAATCTTGAATGAGCACAAGGGACAGAGGCCGTGGGGTTTGGGATCAAAATCTGGTGAGCGCAAGCTTAGATCCAGACATGGACACAGGGCTTGACCTGAGGGCTTGGAGAAAGCTCCCAGACTTGGAATTGTGAGTAAGAATGTGAGTTTAGATAGAAAAACCTTAAGGTGTAAAAGGTTTTAAGGTTTTTGAGTTAAAATATAGAAAGGATTATAAAAGTAATAAGAAGTTTAAGGTGTAATAAGTAGTTCTGTGTGTCGTGATGTGATTGGTTAAGAAAATCCACACAGGATGTACAGAACAAATTAATTAACTACTGGTGTGGAAGTAGAAACATCCCTCACTAAGGAAGATGTATAAAATAAATTAATTAACTGTTGGTGTGAAAGTAGAAACATTCCTCACTAAGGAAGATGTATAAAATAAATTAATTAACTGTTGGTGTGGAAGTAGAAACATTCCTCATTAATGAAGATGAGTAAAACAAAACAATTATCTATTGTTATGGAAGTAGAAACATCCCTCATTAATGAAGGTGTATAAAATAAATTAATTAACTGCTGGTGTGGAAGTAAAACCATTCCTCACTAATGAAGGTGTATATAATAAATTAATTAACCATTGGTGTGGAAGTAGAAACTTTCCTTTGTGACATTAGTTTTTTGGCTAATTAACCTTTACAAGACCTTGTGATCTTGTGACCACTGAGCACGCACGTCTGGTGAATGAGGTGAAGATGCTCTCACTCCTCCATGAGACTGCAGAACAACAATAAATGATGATTTGAAACATCTCCCAGTGCTCCCATCTCCCACAAAACCCCAAGAGATGATTTAAAGCACACAGAGAGACCTCTCAGAAGTTTCCCTAACAGCCCTGCCTGTGTTTTGGGACTGGAGAAAATCCAGCCCTGTCCCTCAGAGGAGCAGGGGTAAAAAGGCAGGAATAGAGCAGGAAATGTCTCCTCTCTTCCCTTGTCCTTCTCTGTGCTCGGGGCAAGTGGTTTGGGCACTGGGGGAGCCTGGGGGAGGCAGGAGGGTGGAAATGGGGACAATGGGGTGGCAGCTCAGGCCAGGGAGCAGCTGCTTTCTCTCAGGAGCTGGGCAGGAGCTGCCCCTGCAGGCTCTGCTCTAACAGGAACATCTCTCCTGACACCTGANTCTCCTCCTCCCACCTCCTGTCACCATTCCTGGTTCAAGGATTTGGAAAAGCCCTCACTGTGCTGTGAATGAATCTTTATTGAATGAACATTTCTCCAAGNTCCTCTCCTCTCCTCTCCTCCAATGAAATTGGAATTTTCATTTCAGATCAGTGTGTTGGACTGATCCATCCAGTGCCATCCATGTTCTGAAGGAATTCAGTTCCCTCTTTTTTCTTCTGAATTTGGGGCCCATAAATCACCCTCAGGAGTTCCTGCCCTGCTCCTCTCCTCCTCCCACCTCCTGTCACCATTCC
>VWYI01022112.1:0-76327 GCA_013399455.1 Anthoscopus minutus | reverse complement strand
CTTACAGCTGTCAGGTACTTTGGAAAGGATATTGATAGCACCCAAGTGTGGCTGTTTAGTTTAGCCTTACCTGCCATCACTTCAGTCACACCGAGTGAAGAGAAACTCGGAGATGTGATACAGGGTGGGAAAAAGCAAATAATCTCAAATGATCCTCTCTCATCTGTATGTTGAAAGATCTTATATAGTATGGCCACAGTATATCACAAATATAGTTGCAAATCCTTTCTGTGATGGGGTAAAAAAATCTATGAAGTTCAGGCTTGAGAACAGCACTGAAGGGACAACAGTACTACTCGAAGTTTAGTTGATGGGGTGGCGAAAGGATGAGGAGATGTGTACCACCTTCTGAACTAACATATTGGCCAAAATCATTAGAAAATGATTTGAGCTTAGTGGTGTGGATCTTCTGGCAGTGTGAGCAGGAAAATCGAGTGACTGGAGTGCTGACAAAGCAAGTCCTGCTGTCTGGAGAACCTTTACTTCAGACAGCAATAGCAAATAGCACTTGCGGTAGTAACAATTGCAGGTATGAAAATGTAGCAATAGAGACATCACTGAATCCCTCTAGTGTAGCCAAGCTCTGAATACCTGTCAGTCCTGATTTTGTTTCTTTCTGGATGCAGTGACATTGGAATTGGCCAGTCTCAGGATGACAGCATAGTGGGACTGAGGCAAACAAAGCACATTCCTCCTGCTTTACCTGTCAGTGGAACCTTGTCATCCAGTAATCCCGACCTGCTGCAGTCTCATCACCGCATCTTAGACTTTAATACTACTCCAGGTAATGATCCGTTTTTTATTGTTGTTCTTGACCTTTTAATTTCTTTTCACAGTTCAGGTTTTTTGTTTGGATTTGTAGAGTCCAGAGACATGTTAGCTTTTATTTACTGCTTGATGTCACACACAAATTAGTCATATATTAATGTGTTAGGATTTATTAAATCTGCTACAATATACTTTACCCACATGTAATAAGTGTCTGGTTTCCATGTATGCTGTATACAAACTTCTTTTTACTGATTGAATATTCTTGGTCAGTAAAAACTTGTTTTGCTTGGTATTTTGTAATTTGCCTCTGGATCATTGTTTACAAAACTGCAATATTTTCAAATAGCATAGCAGATCATTAGCTTATAGTATAGGGAAAGGACATTGGTCTGGGACACAAGATATGTATTTCAGTCTTTATCTGAACAGACTTATATAATTTCTGCTACATTTGTAAGGGACAGAGTTTCAAAGTTTCTTGTTAGTCATCCTGCCCTACAGCTTTATGCCAAATTCTTTGAATATAAAATGCCTTTCTGAAACAGATAAAAAATGAACACATTTAGAGAGGATCAAAGCACAGGGGTGAGTGAGGGAGAAATAGGGGGAGAATATGAGAAACTGGAGAGCCTTATCTTATAAGAACGGTTTAGCTGGAACTCCTGGTAGGGTTGGGATTTGGGCTCTTATCTGGCTGCAGGAAGGTTCTTAGTGGAAAACCTTTCCCGAGTTAAGTATCCAAATCTTTGCTATTAAAATATAGCTTCTGGAGCAGGATATGGTGATGGTAGCTCTGCAGACACTTGGTTATTTTAGCCTAATCTGTAGAGAATTACTCTAACATAGAACTGAAAATTCAGTGCCCTTCTAAGACTGAGGGATTTCAAACATTACCTCAAGGATTAACTGAAGGGATGGTGCTTAAATATGAGCCTACACACTGGCCAAATTGGTGCAGTCATTGTGCTTGAAACTGTGATATTGAGCTTTACTTACTTCATCCGAGGTGTTTGAGGGCTAGAGGAGATTGCAAGGAAGTGGCTTGTGATTTTTGACCCAGTTCCTAGGATTAATCCTGAAAGACTGGGAAGGTGGATATTTTTTTGTATTTTATCTAATGGCTAGTGTCCAACACCTTGAAGCCATTCTTTATCAGTAAGAGCCCAGCTTTTCATCAGGACTTTTTCTACAAATGGGTGAAAATTTATTTCTCTGACTTGCCACTTACCTAGACCAGAGAGTTGTAGGTAATTACAGTGCCCCCTAAAGCCAAGTGCAGCAAGTGGCCAACTTCCAGAGCTGTGGGCATTGCTGACTCATGCAGCTTGAACAAACTTCCATGAGAAGGAAAGCCATTGCAGGCCTAGAGACCTTTAAATTAAAGATGGAGTGCAGAGAAGCTTAATAAATGAATAAGGTTCAACTGTTTGCATTTTGCATTGAGAAAAGGAGATCATCATATGTATGGGGATATGATGTAATGCCATTGCTCCAATGTTTTAACAGGTTTTCCATGTCTTTGTAGAAAATGTATTTCTTCCTCATTAAAAAAAAGTGGTTTTTTGTTTGTTTGGGGGTGGTTTTTTTTGTTGTTGTTGTTTGGTTTTTTTCTTAAAATTTGCCTGAATGTCCACGCATGGAATATTTTTAAAGTAATTCTCAGGCAAAATTTTTTCCTGTGTGGAAAGGAAAGAAAAGGGGGCTTGAAATGAAAAACATATACATTATGTGCTTTAGAGATGGTTACATTGTATATAGAAAAGTTGAATTATATCTCTATGTGTTTGAAGACTTGAAAAAATTAAAGCCTGCAGTTTTAATTCCTTTTACTACCTTGGTCTAAATTAAAGATGGAAATGGAGGCAGCTTGCAAGAAATTAAATGCACTGGAGGAGAAAGAGAAATTGGTAGAGCAGCTGTCCTTTGAGGCTTTGAGAAATATCCCTCAGGATAGAAAATAAAACAACTTGCTCCTTTTAGAAGAGTAGTCTTTGAGAAGAAAGTGTGAACAGCTTGAAATCTGCAAGGAGTCATTTTAGTTTCTCTTCTGATTGGCTCAGGCTGTCTCAAATATACTTTTGAAGGTTTATTTTTAAATGTTCAATGGCACTTTGATTTCTCTTTTCTTGTGCTGTCTTTGCTATTTGATTGGAAGTCAAAATAATGGAGTAATGATGAACTGCCAGTCACTGGTATTTTTTCTTTCCCCTCAATCTTTCTAAGGGAATAGATTCCTATCATACAGCATTGCATTCTTCAGCCTGCCACTCCAGTTTCCCTTTTTGAAAACCAGTGAAGGGGGGTGATTACGATTCTCTTCAAGTGTTTTATTTAAAAATTATTGGGCTGAATTACTTGCTACCATTGCAATGGCTGCAATAATTTCACTTGCTGGCAGACATCTGTGTATTCTGTGTAGAGCTTTTGCTCCCAGCTCTGATAGGTAGCAGCCTGAGAAATTAGGTGGTAAAATGCAGTGCAGAGATGGGACTCCTCTATTTACTGTCCTCTGCATTTCTTCATATTGACTTCAGTGACCCGGCAGAGCAGGTTATTTCCTTGTTGCACAAAACACTTTATTTCTAGGGACTGTTAAACAATTTCCCACCTTGGTCTAGCTTCTCAACTTCACAGCATTTCTTTGGCAAATATTTCTGTAACAGCAAGAAGCAGCAAGATCTAGAAAAGAGTCTGGTTTTAAATAACATCTCCAAAAGGCTGTGTCTTTGGCATCTGCCTTCCTCCAGATGTCAAAAAATGTGCAAAGTATTTCAGAAAATATTCTGCTCTGTGTCCCTCTTCAGCTAATTACAGAAGGAAGATGGGTCAGTGTAGAGTTGGTGATAAAAGGCAAAATTGGCTTGCTTGTTATCAAGTATTTGTACATTTGACTCAAATGCTTAGGAAGGGCTAAAAACTGACACATTTTATGTGTAACTGATGATGTAATCAGACAGTTCTAGTGTGTTCTGGTATTAGTGCTTCTCAAGCTGCAAAAAACTAGTGTGAGCTTAAAAGTTACAGGCTTAGTTACATGAAATTTGTAAAATAATATATTTAAGCCAAAAAAGCCATTGTGGCATGTAAATGAACTCAGAGAGATTTACCTTAAAACTTTCCAAATTACTGTTTTGGAAACATGCAAGAGCAGTGGGGAGATGTTAAGTTTCGTTCTTTTGTCACAAGATTGCTGCTGCTGAACAGATCTTTCTGTGGTAACTTGTACATGTTATGCAGATTCAAGGTCTGTAAAAAAACCCTCTAGTTGTACCAAAGTGTATATTTTCATTTGGCAGCTGTTTTTTGAGTACTTTTTTATGATAGTCATTTCAGAAACCTTCATTTAGAAGGCTTTCTATTATTATATATTTTATTGCTTGTATGACCTCTTTGATCTAAAAAATTAATTATTTTTAGAAGAAATAAAGAAAAATGAGTAGATGTCATGTCTCACAAAACTAGAAAAGCTTGTTTCAAAGAGAGGGAAGAAACTAAATAAATTGAAATACTTGTCAGTTAAAAATACCTGAGGTTAAAAAACCTAGTGATGGATTCCTGTATAATTTAATTTATCTTTTTTTTTCCTAAATAATACAGTGATAACTACCAAAATTCAGTTGATCAGTGGGTCTGGATTTCAATATATTCATGTTCATTAGTTTGACTGTCCAAATGTTGAAAATATTAACATATTTTTGTGGCTTGCTCCATTTATAGCCTAAATAGCTTCTTTTTCTGGATGGTAATAGAACTAGCTTTTACTGGAGTTATTCTTTGTGAGTAAGAGTCTGGCTTTTCATTAGGACTTTTACTGAAGTAAAAACTGATAACACTAATAATTAAATTCAGTGTGACTTGCTCGTTCTTATACCATTACATTTTTATTTTTCTTTTCTTACTAAAATGCATAACTTGCTTGTAATTTTTTTCCAGACTTACCAGACCAGGTTCTGCGCGTTTTCAAGGCAGATCAGCAGAGTCGCTACATAATGATCAGCAAGGACACAACAGCAAAGGAAGTGGTCATCCAGGCCATCAGGGAATTTGCTCTCACTGCAACCCCTGATGCCTACTCACTATGTGAAGTCTCTGTCACACCTGAGGGTGTCATCAAACAAAGGAGGCTTCCTGATCAGCTATCCAAGCTTGCTGACAGAATACAGCTGAGTGGCAGGTAACATGAGGACTGAGCTGAAGCTGATGATGATTATTAAGTCAAAATTTTGGTAAAGGAGTGTGACTTAAGTAGTTAATGTTCTGTTTCTTTTCAACACATTGCTGCTTGTGCAACTTCTCATTAACACCTAGGATGATGAAGTTCATTTTATTCTCAGATTCCAACTGGATCATTGCTGTAACTCTTAAGCACTAATCAGATATATCTAGTGTCTTTTTCTGAATTTTGTTTTTGCAGGTATTACCTGAAGAACAACATGGAAACAGAAACTCTTTGTTCAGATGAAGATGCTCAAGAGTTACTAAGGGAAAGCCAGATTTCTCTACTACAGCTCAGTACTGTTGAGGTGGCTACCCAGCTCTCCATGAGAAACTTTGAGCTGTTCCGCAATATCGAACCCACAGAATACATAGATGACTTGTTTAAACTCAAATCCAAAACAGGTTGCACTAATCTAAAAAGGTTTGAAGAGGTGATAAATCAAGAAACATTCTGGGTGGCTTCTGAGATTCTAAGAGAAACCAACCAGCTGAAAAGGATGAAGATCATTAAGCATTTCATTAAGATAGCGCTACACTGCAGAGAATGCAAGAACTTCAACTCGATGTTTGCCATCATTAGGTATTGCCCACTAATAATTTTACTTCTAAGTAAAAAGCAAAATCTTACTTATGTTAGTCTGAAAAAAAAAACAATTAATGGATTAAACCAGTTTATACAGCTAACATCAACACTTGGCAGTCTGCTAAGGAGGACATTTTCTGTAATCTGAAGTGTTTGCTGAAATATTGCTGTTGTGTAGTTACTGCTCAAGATAGTGTGGCAGGGTGAACATGGCACTTGAGAAACTAGTGCATTTGTTTTTTCTTTTGTTCTTTGTCTTTAAATAAGTGTATACAGGAAAACCACACAGTTGTTTCAAATAAATGGGTTAATTTCCCCAAAGTAGCTCATTTTTATCCATACTGCTCAGTATCTTAAATTCATTCAGCCATGAGATGTTGCCTTTGGTTTTCTTTGTATGAAACTCTGATAATAATCAATAACAGATTGTGATATAACAGTCTGTAAATAAAAATCTTTCAATAAGAACTTTAAAATGCACCGAAAATCTCAGAAAACCCTTCTTAGATTTGGAATGAGAAAAAAGAGAGAAAATTTTAATGTCTATGCTTATACACATTTTTTACAACCCAAACAAAAACAATCCCCCTGTATTGTCTCTCCTGAAAAAGCTCAAGTAAGTTGCCTCATACTGACAGTGCTATCACTGTCTTTGACACAAGCTCTTGTCATCATTGTCTTGACATTCAGTCAACAGATTGAATGTGACACTTTTCCTGAGAATGAGTAGCTTTGAATACTATTCTGCAAATGGGGCAAGTTCCAAAGTCAAGGATCCATGCAATGATCAGTCAGCATCTCTGAGACATCAAAATATGAAGATTTTGTTCAGCTATTTCAGCCAGTCTCAATGAGAAAGAAAAGTAGCCTGTCTGCTAGGAAAAACTTGAGTGAAGGAAAGATTCTAGGTAACAGACTTTGCCACAGGTAGAAATGAACAGCAAGACAGTCAGTGTCATTGCAGGGGAAGAAGGGGGTTTGTACCAGCTGCAGCTTGAGAATAACCTCAGATATAGAGAGTGTTATGAAATTTCATCTAGAAAGAACAAAGTCAGATTATTGCAGAAGGAAGGTGGGCCCAGTGTGCTGTCAGCACTTGAACATTATTATGTAGGTGGAAGATGGTTTTTCCAACAGTTTGTTAATCTGGAAGTAAGCTGTGATCTGAGGTACTTAGAATATGATAGTCTTATCAAATTCAGAGTTCTAAAGTAACAAATACATACTCTCTGTAAGGTTTAATTACTCATACAAGTATAACTTTTATCTGTTTATATATGCAGTTTTTCTGTTTTTTATAAAAATGATCTTCATTATTCTGTAATACATGCTGGCAAAAATAAGCTTCTAAATGGGTTACTGTATTGACACTGTTGTGCTCAGGTATTTTGGCTATATCATATTTCTGCCATACAAAATTTACCGTGGTCTTTTTGGCAATTTTTTTGTTTCTTTCTCTTGTACTTCAACTTTTTTACACTTCTTTTGTTTCAAGCGGCTTGAATTTGGCACCAGTTGCAAGGCTTCGAACTACTTGGGAAAAGCTTCCAAGCAAGTATGAAAAGCTGTTTCAAGATCTGCAGGACTTGTTTGATCCATCTAGGAATATGGCAAAATATCGTAATGTCCTTAACAGCCAAAACCTACAGCCCCCTATTATCCCCCTGTTTCCTGTCATCAAAAAAGACCTTACATTCCTTCATGAAGGTAAAGACAGAAGTATATCATCTTTCACTAGCTAAGGAAAAGTAACTTTGCTGCTTAATCACTGATGTTGTTGATTGTAGGCAATGATTCTAAAGTGGAGGGTCTGGTAAATTTTGAGAAGCTGCGGATGATTGCGAAGGAGATACGCCATGTCGGCCGCATGGCGTCCGTGAACATGGATCCTGCTCTCATGTTTAGAACAAGGTAAGTGTGTTGTGCCAGGAAGAGCTTTCCCCAGCTGGGAGAAGGCTAGGTGTCAGCAGGAGGGATGTTTGTGTGCTCCTTCTATTGGAGCAGTATGAAGATTTTGTGTTAGCAATTGACCAGTCTGCTGTGGTGGTCTAAAACTGGAGAAACCATTTCGTGTTGTGGCTACCAATACATTCTAAAATGTTTATTAGCATTCTATAGTTGATGGTTACTTCATAAAAATGAGATTCTATCAGTGGGAGGGAAAAAAACTGTCTTGAAAACATATCTGTTAGTCTATTTGAAACATTGATGGGTGTCAGCCTTATAATTTTGAATAAATAGAAGTGGTAATGTATCTGAAGCGGTGTCAGCTACTTGTGTTAGAAAACATGGAATAAATGCTCTTTGGCTTCATGTTTGACAAGCTTATTGCATACTTTTTTTCTTAATTTGAACTAGAAGAGTTTGTAATATCTGATTGTACGCCCAAGTCAAGGCTCTTTTTAATGTTTTTGGGCTTCCAGAACTGCTTGTCCTGAAGTCTGGTCTTTTTCTTTCTGAGCTTGTGATCTTTCTCTGTCTCTTCTTAAACCCATGCTTTATTCTTCCTGGCTCTCACTTGCAGGAAGAAGAAATGGAGGAGTTTGGGGTAAGTGGTTGGAGACAACACACACAGACATTCATTCTTCCTTTACCATTTGCATTTTTTCCTACTTGCTATCTTTAATTTTCCGGTGCTTTGATATTTTTTCTTTTGTTAACCCTTTTTTACTGACAATACATTTTAATCTAGGAGTGCTTTTGATGTGAGATTAAAACATAGAAGTTGTAAATTATTTTTAGGTGGTCATAGGTAGAAGTGGAGTGTTCTTGCCCACCTCCAGTTTAAATTGCCGAAGGAAGTGACTTCTGGTCAAAGAGAAATTACAAAATGACAGGGTTGCAACAGCTGAAAATAGCTGTTCATTTCTTTATACCTATTAAAAATTATCACAATCAAATTCAAAAAGTAAAACTTAAGAGTATCTACTTGACTGTCTTACTTTCATATTACAATTAGCCATCACTTTTACCTTAACAATTCAGGGCCAATGCATAGTTTTTCTGTAAATATGCATACACTGAAACGTGTACGACATATATTTCATCATGAACTAGCTGATCATTTTATTTAACAAAATTCTCTTCAGGCTCACAAGTTATAAAGAAGTTCTGTTCTTTAAAACTGAGCTGTATGTTTTGTATATAATCTGATGTAAAACACAGAGGACTGTCAAAATGCCTCCTTTATATGTATTTGAATTTGAACCTCAACTGTAGTCTTCTATCAGCACTGCCTTACTGCATGAGCTTTTCCTAATGCTCCAGTCCTCTCAGTAGATGGCTTATGTGAGAGAGTTCCCTTGAATGCTTTTCTAGACGTGTGAAGTGTTACTGCCTAGTGTGAGCGAAATAGGTTAAAATATCTGTGCCATTAAAATAGTGCCTGTAACCAAGAAAAAACATTTCCTGGCCCTCATCTTTCTATCTGTTATAGCTTACTTGTTTGACTTACTGGAATGAGGCATGTAAGCTTTGACCATAGACTGACAATTCATGCAAAAATCTCTTGCATGTTCTGTGTTTATTGAGTGATACCATGTTGGACTAAGCCATACCTTTGCTCTTTCCTCCCCCTCCTGCTCCCCCTCACCCCAGGTCTCTCAGCCAGGGCAGTGCCAATGCAGCCGTGCTGGATGTTGCACAAGCCGGGGGGCATAAAAAGCGGGTCCGTCGCAGCTCCTTTCTTAATGCTAAAAAGCTCTATGAAGATGCTCAGATGGCACGGAAAGTAAAGCAGTATCTCTCAAACTTGGATCTGGAAATGGATGAAGAGAGCCTTCAGACTCTCTCTCTGCAGTGTGAACCAGCCACAAACACATGTGAGCGTTGTAATTTGTTGTGGAGTTCAAGAAAACTGTTCACTATAACTATGTTTCTAGTCCAGTGAATCAATTCGGAACAGTAACTAGACAGTGAAGTAGAAAACTATTTGTCTAGTAATTTTTAAGTACTAAACATCTATGAATCCTAAGGAAATAATCTTGTGGATTAATAGGATAGAGACATAGTATTTATACAGATGACAGGGCTTTAAAATGATGTCACAATGAAGTGTACAATGGCTTTTTAGATTTGTCTGTAGAAAGGGTATGGAGGAGTCAAAAGTTCTTCTGTATTTCTGATATACTGAGGTTATTAGTGTGAATATGGTTATTCTGAGGGAGTAGGGAATTTTCTTATGTCCAGGTGTTTCAGAGATACTTGGAGGGCTGTACCTGGGCCAGCAGAGGGGAACCTTATCCAGGATATCCATTTTGTTTTGATTTTAGGAAATGTTGTATCTTGTGCCCTTCCCTTCCTGCAGGGTAGCTAAAACTAGTAATTATATGTCTGTTCTGGATCAGTTGTAGTCCTTACGATAGCCCAGTATAAATTCTGGTCATGTTTTTTGTAACAGTGGTCATTTATCAGAGCTTTATTTTGAGAAAGAAAACATTCATTGTTCATGTACATCTTTTAAATGGAGTTACACGCCCCCCTCTTTTCCTCTTCATCTTTTCTGTCTAAGGATATCATAGTGCATTAACTGTATGAGCATTTGAGCGCCTTTTAATTGTTAATCAGAGGGCTTTGCACTGCTGAGACTAAAGCACCACTGTGTTCTTAGCTAGCAGTCATTCAGTGTTTTGTCCTCTTTCTTGCAAAGTGCCGAAGAACACAGGAGACAAGCGATCTGGGAAATCTGAAACGTCACCAGTGGCTCCCCGGGCAGGCATCCAGCAGAAAGTGCAGCAGCAGCAGCAGCATAAAGTAAACCAAGCATTGCAGGTCCCGGCCGTGTCTCTTTATCCCTCTCGCAAGAAAGTGCCAGTCAAAGACCTCCCACCGTTTGGTAGGTGGAACAAGGACAAATTTGGTTTAATTTTCTGAAGTTTGTTTGCCTATGCCGGGAAGACTTTTTAATCAAACAGGTTTCATTCGTACTTCCATTTCTGGTAATATGATATGCAGGTTATACACGTTCATGCAGTGTCTAGGTGTAGTTCTCTTGTCTATAAATGGAAAGAAAGAAATCTAGGGAAAGCATCCTGTCAATTTAATCAATGCAAGTATTTACCTGTTACCAGCAGCTGGAAAAAATAGATGTTTCTCACTGTCTGCCCTGGGATCTTGCCTTAACTTTTCTAGAGGAATTAGGGACCTGGAGTTCTTGAGATGCCTCAGAAGTTTTGGTGTCTCTTAACAAGTTAAATTTTTAAGGTGAAATTCAGTCCTGTTAGAAATGTGGGTCTGAACTTTCACATTGACAATTGTCCTTTTGGGTTCTACTCACTTCTGCTTTTTTACTGTTGTTACGCAGTTGTTGCTGCCTCCATATTCTACAGAAAGGTACCAGACTATAGGAACAGCTTCAACCCTGCTTTCCAAATCCGTGTCCCAACATATGTACAAAACATGTATGCACGATTAATTAAATCCATAAATCACAAGTGTGGTAATATCCCTAGAAGTAGCATAACTGGCCCTTCCTTTTTAATGATGGTTATTGCACAAGAGCTTAATTCTGATTTCCTTCTTTATTGGTTTTCTTCATGCACTGCTTGGGCCGCAACGAAGCATTAGATGCAGCAAAATGAGCAAGAAAGTATTCAATATTCATCTAGATCTTGTTGATTTTTACCATTAAATTTTAACCTTAAAAGGACTTTGAAGCTCCATAGACTGCAATTTTTTGCTCATAGTGGCAAAGTTTCTGAAAACTGACTAGGTTATGCTGATCAGGCAGCTATGAGTTATTGACAGCAGGATTGTGATCCAAGAGATCAAAGATAAAAGTTCATGAATGCTTGGACTAACCTCTACCACAAACATTGGCAAAACTGTCAGAGAAACTGTCTTCACTTATAAGGCTATCTCAGGGTGGATTTTAGAGGGGAGTGGAAGAGAGATGGATAAATGTGGTTTGGGAAGAGCAATTCCTGATGCCCTAGATCTGTACATCATATATCATCTTCAGGATGTTTTTACTCTGTAGTTTCCCAAAATAAGCTGGTGCAGAGATAGTTCTTAAAAATGAAAGAGAGAAAGGCAGCTGCTGGATGGCCTTGTTTCATAAGCCTAATCCTTATTAATTTTCTTTCCAGCTTCCTTTGACCTTCCAGGCTACTCTGAATAGAAAAGAAACAGGAGAACAGTTTGAATTCTTTCTATATAAATCTCCACTAACCAGTGAGATGGGTGTGTGTCTGTATTTAAGCTAATTTTAGTTCAGGCTTCTCAATAACCATTCCTATGCACATCCTCAATTATATGCAACATCAAAGCTTCATATTTTCCATGGCAAAGTATTTATCTTAAGTGGCCAGAATGAAAGACCGTCTGCACTAAAATGCAGAAATAAAGCACTATATTTTAAATGGGAATAAGTTTTAATATTTTGCTTCGTTTAAGCTGGTGTCAGGATCTCAGAAATACACGGAAAAACATGTAGCTTTTTCTTCCTGTGGGGTGTCTGCTCTATAAATGCATTATGAAACATAAGGATGTATTTATACTGGACTTTACATCTGCCTACTTTATTTCTTACCTAAAGGCATTAACTCCCCACAAGCTTTAAAGAAAATCCTTTCATTATCAGAAGAAGGAAGTTTGGATCGTCACAAGAAACAATCTGAAGACACTGTCTCAAGTGCATCTTCACAGCTGTCTTCTCCTCCTACTTCACCACAGAGCTCTCCAAGGAAAGGTAGTAGATGTTCGATCCTGTTTCTTGAAGCTCATGGACTTTGGAAGCTTCTGAGAGAGAATTTGGACACTCAATACTGCTGCTCCTATTTTTGTCACATATGGTCAGCGAGAGGGCAGAAAATGTAGTGCAGACTGGGATACATGAAGGTAGCTGTGAACCTGATTTCAAGGGTACTTGAAAGTCCTCTGCTGATCAAAAGGCAGAAAAGATAGCCTAGTGTGATACAGGATTTGATGCAGTAGGTCACTCTGACTGCAGCTGCTTCTGACAAAAAATATTCCTATGATCAGTGTTTTCTGCCTTCAGTGGAAGGATGTGCAGGTTGAAACAAAATTGTACAGCATTGACCACACTGGTCTGTTAGAGGAATTACTTGCTGTGTCATGCATCTGAGTGGGATGTGACCTACGTATGACAGAAGGGCTTAAGGTATTTGGAATTCAAATCAGCATATTTGTCATTTATATTTTATACTATAGAATATTTTAATAGCAGCCTGATTATTTCAACTCTGTGTATGAATCCTTGAGGACTGGTATTATACTGGTGCTTTCTTGACCAAGACATTTTAAAGTAATTTCACAGAATTATTTTTCAAAGTGAATTTAGGACTTCAAAAGGATTTTTAAAAAACCTGTTTGTTTGTTTGTTTTCATTGTAGTTCCGGCTGTGAACTGACAAAACAGAGCATGGAAGCACTGTCCTGTAGTTTAAACAAAAAGAAAGACACTTTGGAAGTATGATAGCCTAGATGTATTGCATGTGACTTCTAAGTTATTCTCTTTTCAGAATAGCATAAAAGTTCAGTTTAACAGTAACACAATAGAGCATTATGGTAAAATATGCATTGGGCCTGGAGTGACTTGTATTGAAGTGTTATTTACTATGGCCAGATGGAGGAGGATATATCATCTTGAGTCTTATAAGCTGTCATCATTATTTCTCCCAAATACTACATTAACAAATAGTGAACTTTTATAAATATGGTCAGACCTATGCATTTTTTGAAAAAGGAATTGGAATTCTGTATTTGACTCACAGTGTGAACAGCACTTTATTTTTGCCAAAAGAAAATCATAAACATGATTAAAAAAATTCCTTGGTTTGATGGCTACATGAAACTAATTATATGTTCTTTCAGATAAAAATGACAGCATTAATTCCCAGCATTAGTTCTCAGCAAGTGAATTGGGGTAGATCAGTTGAAGTAATTGTGACACTTATAAGTAGAGTGAAATCAAAAAATGAAAACTGTGGTGACTTGTGGGTGTGTTTGATGATCTTTCACTTAGCTGAGAAGAACATTCAGCGCAATTTGTTTAATACTAAAAGAAAAGCTGAATTTGTTTCTGTGACATGGTTTGCAGATTTTATCTCAGTCGGGCTGTGTCCTTGCTACCTAGCTCCAAATTTCATCATTCCGGTAATA
This sequence comes from Anthoscopus minutus, assembly GCA_013399455.1. Lineage (NCBI taxonomy): Eukaryota > Metazoa > Chordata > Aves > Passeriformes > Paridae > Anthoscopus > Anthoscopus minutus. The sequence goes on along the minus strand of VWYI01022112.1, from coordinate 62,635 downwards.
CGGAATTTGGAATTAATTAGTGAGCCATGTATCACAAAGAAAACTTGAAAACCTGCCCGTCTCTCAGATAAGATACGTAATAAGCAGTCAGCCCAGACATCTGGGCTTCATATATCTGTTCATCTCTGAAGTGTAGCTTTGCAGAATAAAAAGTCTTTGGGATTACTTTAAGCAGTAATCTCAACCAGAGCATCTCTTTCCTTCCAGTCTTGGAGACAGTGTTTATACACAGGCAGATTTTGAGAAGTAATAATTCATAATGTGAAGATACAAGTATGGTGATGAATTTGAAAAGAATTTAGGAGAGGGCAGAGAGGGAAGGAGAGCAGTTGATTTGTAAATGAGTAATACATGTTCCCATGATCATCAGTCTCTGACTAAGATACCAAAGACAGTGTCACAAAGTTTTGCTGTGTGTCTTTATCTTTTGCAGTGCTGTATAAATGTAATGGTAGCTTTGTTTTATTGCCAGTGGCCTGACAAGAACTGAGCAGGCATCTTGGAGAGTCTGATTAATGCAATGTTCCCTTTGCAGGCTACACTTTGGCTCCAAGCAGCACCGTGGATAACTTCTCCGATTCTGGTCACAGTGAAATTTCTTCTAGATCTAGTATTGTCAGCAATTCCTCTTTTGACTCTATGCCAGTCTCCCTGCATGATGAGAGGAGACAGAGGCATTCTGTCAGCATCGTGGAGACAAATCTTGGTGTGGGGAGGATTGATAGAAGAATCATGATTGAACCAGATCAATACAGCTTAGGGTAAGAATTTTATTTGTGCTTACTTGTATTATACTTTCATATAGTGTGTATGTGGCACATATATTTGGCCATGTAAGTTTCCCTGTATCTCTCAAATATTTTTTTTCCTCTGCTCTTAAAAAATTCAGTGCTGCATTTGTGAAAATACTCCATTCCTGCTAAGAAAAGGTTTTTCACTCCTGAGTGATGAGGTCTACAGCAGTTAGACTTTACCTCAGTAGATGTTACCATCTGAGCATTTCAGTGGTGCCATAGATTATCCACTTTGTGGCCGACTAGTACCCTAGCCTGCTTTCTCCATGGGAAATTAACTGAATTAGATAAGATATTCATACAACTATTCAGTGATCAAACTGAGAACAGAAATAGCTAGCAATTTTCCAGTCTGCTTCATGGAAAAGTGCATATTTGTCTGAATCCAAAATATTTTACTCCAAATATCTCTTCTAGTCAACTATAATTGGAAGCTAAAATTCACATTACGCTGCTGGTTGTCTCGTAATTTTCTAGGTAATTAACTTCTGTAATGGTGGGGAAGCTAGTGCTGTGAGGAGTTCTCTAGACCTCAAGCAATGAGCCTTGGTTTGCAAATAATTGGAGCTCTGGCTTCCTTTTAGTCTCCACTTAATTTTTTTTTCCTTTTTTTGAGCTGTTATTTGGATGCTTCAGTCTTCTGAATGGTTCCTGGGGTTTTAATCCTGCAGGGTCTGTGAATGGCAGACCTGTTCCAAAACTGCTGTACTTCAGCTTTGGGAATCTCAGGCTATGCAAACTTTTTAGTCAGATGTCTTAAATATTTGGAAGAAGACGGTTCTAGTCTGCATAGGAAGGTGCCCTGGAAGAACAAGTGCCAGCAGCCTGGACATCTGCTAAGCAAAAGCAACACTTTGTTGGTTTTCTCTGCTGCTGTGTAAGGGGTCATGTCAGGCTCACTTAATCACTGAAATGCTACAGAAAACATACTTGCTCTACAAGGTAGCATGTGTTTCCAAAAAAAAGGTTAAAATATATTTCCATTTGCAGGAAACATTGAAAAGTTAGCTTTCACAGTTTCCTAAGCAGAAAAAAAAATCTGAAATCTAAACCTGAATATCATCCTGCTCCTGCTAAATTCTATTTCTGGCTTTTGAACCATTTGCTCAGCATGGCTAGAAAAGCAGCAGAATAACCCTGTCTGTTTCCCCGTATGTGTGTCTGTGTGGTTTGCCTGTCTTAAAGGGCTATTGTGAAGTTAAGATTTTACCTTTTGAAATGACACTGCTTAAGTGTAAGGCCTCTTCAGCAAGTTATCAATCTAGTTTTGTTTGTTTGTGTTTGTTTTTGTTTTATTGAGGATATACTTGGAAAAAAAGTGTTATATTCTCAAAACTGAATTAAGCCATTCATGCAAACAATAAATAATATAGAGTGCATCAAAATCTTCAACCATAGAATCATAGAATGGTCTGGGTGGAAAGGGACCTTTCAAATGTCATACAGGTTACCTAGTCCAACCCACTGTCTGTTTTGTTTTTCTTTGGTTGTTTGTGCGTCTTGTTCACGATTTCCAATTCCAACACTGGATTTTTTGTCCCCCTCATCAATGTGTATCCAGCTCATATGCACCGCTGTCAGAGACCAGAGGCCTGTATGCTGGAGCAACTGTACTTTCTTCTCCTAGTACAGAAGAGCTGTCACAGGACCAGGGGGACAGAGCGTCGCTCGACGCAGCTGACAGTGGCCGTGGGAGCTGGACTTCTTGTTCAAGTGGTTCTCATGATAACATCCAGACAATACAGCACCAGAGGAGCTGGGAGACTCTGCCTTTTGGACACGCTCATTTTGATAGTTCAGGCGATGGGGCAGGACTGTGGGCCTCAGGCGGCCATATGGACCAGCTGATGTTCCCTGACCACAGCACAAAGTATGGCAGGCAAAGTCAAGGTAGGGAGGGCCTTGATCAAGCACAGTCCAGAGCAAGCTGGGCATCTTCCACAGGATACTGGGGAGAGGACTCCGAGGGTGATACAGGTACCATAAAGCGGAGGGGTGGGAAGGATGTTTCGATTGAAGCTGAAACCAGTAGCATAACATCTGTACCAGCAGAGGAGACAAAGCCAGCTCCTGTTCCTGCTCACACAGCAGCAGCATCGAGTAGTACAAAGGGGCTTGTTGGTAAGTTGTTTACCATGGAGTATTTTCATTCATTTGCTTAAGTTTTCTCATTGTTCTGTAATTCTTTTGTCTGGTTTGATTTTTTTTTTTTTAAATTTTTAAAGCAAAACTGAATGTTTTGTAGTCTCTCTTAAATTTTTCCTTTTAACTGTGTGTTTGTTGCTAGAGAAAGTATCATTTATTGTTGATTCTCAGTTCTGGCAGTGCCTTTCTGTGTTTCAAGAGAGCCTGCCATACATCAAAAAACTAGCTCAACTGCTGGACAGTATTTTGAGAGGCTGATGTATTTAGATGTCTGTTCAAAATTTGAATTTCTCTTCACAGTAAGGGCTCCATAGGCTATATTTAGCAATCTTAGTAAATGTGGCCTGATTTTTACAGAAGTGTTTTACTTTATACCTTTGTATGACTTGTCTGATAATTGTGAATATTCCTTACTTCTGAAAATGGGATCCCTTTGTGCTTAAATACCAACTGAAATGTTTCTTTGGACTGCTGAAACTGAAGCGGTTTCAAAGAAGTTAGAGCTGAAATACATTTCTATGGATTCAATGATAGATAGATCAGATAATATATAATTTAGTATGTAGGTGTCTTTGTCAGAGCTTAACATTTGTATCATACTGTTCCTTCTATGCATCCAAATCCATGGGCCATCCAATACCTCTGCATTTTTGCCTCTTTTCTTCCTTGCATTCCCCCTCACTTTGCCTTTTGTCAGGCCAACATGAAGAACTATCTAAGAGCCATTTTTTGCTGACACAGCTGAATGTCTGCCAGATGGAGGTCATGCTGAGATCAGTGTGATAAACTGCTTTTCCATTTTATGCCCAAGTATATTGCTTAGCAGTGGCGTTTTGCCTCAAAGCCTGGTTGCAGATCTAAATCCCTGGACTATTAAGAGGAAGGTGTACAGATTCATGCCAATCTCTAATTTTACTCTTTGATACCCTTGGTTTCCTCCAGAACGTGTAACAGGTGTGCTTCCAAACTTGTCTCTCAAGGCAGTGCTTTCTACTACATTTTTAGAGACTTCAAAGAACATGAAAGAGACCTGAAAATTCAAACCAACACAGTTCCATGCCCTTCACTACTATTAACTAACTGTCCTGCAAATGTAACTCTGTGTATCACTATCCAACAGTATCTTGCTGGTTTACATAGTTCTTCTGAACTTAATAGACGTTGATTTCTTGCAGTATTTCAGTAGAATTTTTCAACTATAGAATTTTTCTATAGAACTTTGATTTTCAGGAATCTTTGAATAAAGTTGCTCAGAAACTTCTTCATGCTTCTCTGCTCAGTTAAAAGAATTTGTTCAAGAAAAATACTTAGACTCTATTGGAATATGTTTGGTTTTGTTGTAATACCAAGGATTTATTTTTAGTCTATAAAGACTTACATCCAAGTAGTACCAATCCATTTTAAGCTTGTACTGCCCTTTCAGTCAAATCATGCTGCCTAATGCAGGGTGGTGTCATCGCCACTTATGCAAGAATATACAATGTATGACAAGCTGTGGAAAGTAAATTGTGTCAGTGTTTTTTCCTGCTGTATTTGTAAGGTTTGTCATTAAAGTGGCCATGTGTTAAGGGCTGGGCCCACAGTAAGTGTTCAATATCAAAGTCCCAGCTGACTTCTTTAAGTACTTAACTTTGAAACAGAGACTCTTGCCTATCTGTTCTGTGTCCCTGCAGATGCTTAGGCTTCTTAACTGGCTTTTTTCCCCTTAAAGTTATCTCCAAGAGAGCTTCTCAGTATGCCCTGAGTTAAGCCTTGTTCTGGTAAAGAGTTAAATCTCAGTGAGATCCACAAGCCAGGTGGTGGTTTTTCTATCTCCTGTATAAAACCATATTCAGTCATTGTTCTTACAGGAAGGCTTTCAGTTTTGATTTTGCAGAGAATACAACCATAGGGGTTGCAGGCAGTAGTGCATACAAATTGTATAATGATGAAGCCCACTTCTCTTCCTGACCTCTCCTGGAGTTACAGCTTACACCTCATAAATATTTGTAGGATGAAAATAGTGTATCAGATGCATTTCTTTTTCCCCCTCCAAGATGTTAAAAACAAAAGAGGTGTGAAGACCATCTTTGGAATTAATCACGTATTTGAGGAGATGCCAAAATTCCTGATGTTTACTACTTCTGTGGACTCTTGAATCTTCTATGTTACTTTGATCACTGTACATTTTATTTTGTACAATTGATGGAACAGCTTCAGTTGCGAAGTTAGAACAAATTCCCTGTGAAATTTGGTGAATGTTTGTTAGACTAATGCTTCACTACTGGAAGAGTGGCTACATCCTGTGTATGTTGTATGTTCTTGATTTACTTTTCACAAGTTCTTTGTCTAGCATATGATAGTCACTCTTTGTCATTCAGATTTTCTCTTTCTGGGTTGAGTTGGTTGATAATTTTTTAGCTTTTAACTGCCTGTTTTCCTTTGAGCAGTGTTCCTCAGCCTGTCTCTAACAATCATCTGTTGTTTTTCCTGCAGCAAGAAAAGAGGGTCGATATCGGGAGCCACCTCCAACGCCTCCTGGTTATGTAGGAATACCTATTGCTGAGTTTGCAGAAGGTGGCTCCCATCCAACCAGGAAGCCTCCAGACTACAACATAGCACTTCAGAGGTCTAGAATGGTGGCACGGACATGTGAGACTCATGGGGCAGCAACTCCACAGCAGCAGTCGCACGGCCACTCAACTGGCAGGCCCGTGAACAAACCTCAGTGGCATAAACCAAATGAGTCAGATCCACGTCTTGCTCACTATCCATCTCAAGGGTTTTCCACAGAGGAAGATGGTAAATTTCTAGTTTTTAGATTTTGAGTGTGCTGCATGCAAAATGGGTCAGTGCTTTCACAGACACAGCAAATTGCACAAGTCTTGCCATAATTTGATCTCTATTTCATTTCAAAACTTGCTATTTGTTAACTTTTTGGAAGGGAGGGAATTTAGTTCCTCCTAAATATAATTTAAAATTTATAATTTCAGGTCCGCCTGAATCTTGAACAACCAAGCAGTTGGCTTAGGCAGCTTCTCTGAAGTTGCCTGTTCACCTTGTAAAGCCCTGCCTGCCATGATTTTCCACATTAACAATGTATTTAATGATCAAAAAGGTATCCTGGTCTGCAGGATGCTTGCCCATCTGCTCCATAGAGCACCGTTGCTCAGGTTTATTTGGACAGTCGCTCACATTCTGAAACTCTTTGCACTGTGGACACTGAGTCTTCCACTCCAACAGTTCCACTTGATGAGCCCACTGCTGTGTCTCTACCTTGCTGGTCTGAATGTGTCTGCATCTTTATGCTTTAGCTCAACTGTGATGTTTTTCCATGGAGAGCAAGTGTAGCTGGATTGCAGTGCTGGGTCCTCAAAATTTAGGCAGGATGGTGTCAAAATCACTCATTTGAATGCTTTGTTTTGCTTAATGATAGACTGACATTCATTCCCCTTCTACCTCTAACTGCTTAGTTACGAAGGTTTTAGGTGCAGGATGAACTTTGCAGTTGAGCATGGTGGGAAAATAATGAAGCCTACTTTAACTGAATTGGCTCAAATTTCGAGAGTTACTGTGACAGAGAATTTTAATTGTTTCTAGTAATGATGACTAAATTGAAGATATATTTAGAGGAAAATGTCAGATGCCTTTCTAAAGCTATTAGATATATAGGAGTATTTGTTGTGCTCCTTGGGGTGAATTACTGCATCTAACTCAGTTAAAGCAATTGTCTTATTTTCTTCAAGATCAAAATTCCAAAGGAATATGTCTCATGAGACCTGAAATATACTGAAATTTAGATTGTTTTAAAGTATATATACTTACACAATGAAATGGAGAATACATGAGCACAATACACACAGTTCTTATTTATGCACAGCTTGTTTCATTCAGTAGCAGTCTTGTTCTTTATGAACTAAATTCTATTTTTCCCTTATCCTATTATGTTTGCAGAAGATGAACAAGTCTCTGCTGTCTAAGACTTGGGCTTTTCTGGATCCAGAGTGAGCCACCTTAAAGGAGAGCACAAGAAGACGTCCCTAGAATAGGAGCCTTGGAACTATGATTAAAGGATGGCGGACCTATTTGCCTCCTTCCCTGCCTTAAAGCAGCATGGGGCTTCTTCCTCTGCCCCTCCCCCTTCTGTTCCCTCTCCCCTTGCATGTGAAATACTGTGAAGAAATCGCCCTGGCACTTTTCAAACTGTGTTGCTTGAAATGCACAGTGCAGCAATCTCCAAGCTACCACTGTCGCTGTCTGCCACATCACACAGTATCATTCCAAATTCCAAGATCATCACATCAGGATGATTAACTCTGGCTGCACTTCCCAATGCCTGGAAGGGTTTTTTTAAATCTTCCTTTTAGATTTTAATCACAATCCTAGCACTTAGTCTCATTGGTATAATGAGATAAGTTAGTTGTCAAGTTACATTTGGCCTTTAACCTACAAAGAGAAAATTGCTTTGAGATCCTTCAAGGAGGCACTGCTTATTTGCTTGTTTACAATGCCTTTGTTGCAATTTTGTATGTTTGCATTTGGGAGATCAAATAGTGCATCTGGATAGTAATTACAGTATTATTTCACACCTGTAAGTAGGGTTGCCAGCCTGAGCTCCTGGAAGAATATTGCTATCACATGGCTGAGCAGGGCAGAAGGGAAGGCAGAGGTTGCAGGATTCAGCCTTTCCTTGACTACCTGGCTTTGCTCTTAATGTGCCCCACCCTGGAATCTTCGTGAGTTTGTAAATGTTAGTGTTAATGGCATCCTCATCCGGGTCTGGTGTAAATGCAGAAACACAGCGCTCACAACTGGTCAGTGATGGGAGAGGACACAGTGTGTCTCATACCTGTGCCTTGTGGAATACAGGACAGCATGCTAAAAAAAAAGTGTCCCGTTGTAATAAGACAGATGGCAACCCCACCGTTAAGTTATATACTTTTTTTTTAAACTATATAGTAGTTATATTAAAATAAAAATTAACTGGATAACACTGCAGTGAAGGCAAGTTGGGATGTCACAGGTCATGTCAGCTGTCAACACTGATCTAATAACCTCCATCTATTGACTTCGACATTAGGGGATAATTGAGCCTTTAAGTAAAAAAAAAATAAGTTAGATTTGCCAGCCTTTGCAATGCAGAATAGTCACAACTGTTAATGGCTTCATGGAACACTGCATGTGTAGAGAAGGCCAATGTGTAGCAACCACCTGCTCACAGCTGCTATTAACCCTATAATGACTGAAATGACCCTCCCCTCTATTTTTGTGTTGTTTTTGCACAGACTCCGGAGAAGTGAAGGCTGCCAATCCGAGTAGTACTCAAATGTGAGGAACTGCTGGTCTTGGATTTTTTTTTTTTTCCATTGAACTCAGCTGATCATATTGATCAGTAGATAAACGTAAATAGCTTCAACTTTTAAAGATCAAATTGCAGTGTTTTTTCACTGTATCAAACAAATGTCAGTGCTTTATTTAATTCTCTCTCCAGTAATCATAGCTTTTGTCTATTTGCTTATATATCACATTGTCAATTATGCATTTGTAATTTTACATGTAATATGCATTATTTGCCAGTTTTATTCTCAAGGCTATAGACCTCATGTGCATATAGAAATACAAAATCCTAGCTCTATCACAAGTTGCACAAATGTTATATAAGCATTAAGTAATTGTAGACCATAGGACTGCTAATCTCAGTTCGCTCTGTGATGTCAAGTGCAGAATGTACAATTAACTGGTGATTTCCTCATACTTTTGATACTACTTGTACCTGTATGTCTTTTAGAAAGACATTGGTGGAGTCTGTATCCTTTTGTATTTTTAATACAATAATTGTACATATTGGTTATATTTTTGTTGAAAATGGTAGAAATGTACTATGTTTATGCTTCTACATCCAGTTTGTACAAAGCTGGAAAATAAATAAATATAACATTAATGAAGTCCATATTGATTCTTATGCATTTTACATGTTCCACATACTTGAACAAATTTATGAAAAAAATTTACTTCTCTGTGTATTAATATTAAAGGGACATTGCCAAGTGATGTGGGCAAACCACTGGTGTGGAGTTTTTCTTAATATACAGTTATGCTGCTGATATTTTTTGAAAACTTTGGTGTGTGTACTGCTGAATGAGAATGACTGATACTGTGAGCATCTCCAGCAGAAACATTTGAGATGCCAAAAACATTATGGGCTTAGGTGTATGTAGAATGCAAACAGTTTCAAAGGTAAGATTGTGTTGATTTTATATTCTGAATAGTGTAAAAGTAAGGAATATATGTTTTAACATTTGGGTAGGGAGAAGTATGGAAGGTGATCCATTTGAGTTTTTACTGAACAAGGTATTTCAAATAATAAATATCACCCAATAGTATCCCCAATAATAAAAGCTGATGTTAAGTCAATGTTAAATCTGTAGATTTTTATTTTTTCCCCAGAGGCTAGATTCTTTATTTCCAATGGTATGCAGAAGACTGGTTTAAAATGGTACTGCTAAAGCCATAAACGGCCATATCCTATTTAGCTTTGAAATGCCTGGCAGGTGGCATTTCCAAGTTCAAAATTAGTTTAATGCAAAGAGAAGGAACAAAATGCTGTCTAGATTTAAGTCTTCCTAATATAGCTCTGGAAATGATCCACAGTTAAGAAAGTTAAAAATCAGTGAAGATATAGGACTTGTAAACATTGTGTTTTTATCACTGTACTCTCTAGCACTGTAGGGAACGAAATTGTGGAGATTTAGATTTGTGTGGTGTGAGTGGAACTATTCTCCATGAATCTGTGGCTAATATTTGTTGGGTACATTTCAACAAGCTAAAGATCAAAATTCATTTTTACATTAGTAGAATGACCACACATTTTTGCATATTTTACCTGCAAGATTATCCTTCAGTAGTACTAAAGGCACAGTGATAGGGAAATAATTAATCTTATCAGCTTGTGAGGTATTTGCACACTTGTCTATTTTTCCTCTATGCTTGATATATTGTTGAATTAGGCAGCACTCCCTGTCCTCCTGTTTATGCCTCCTTACTGTAATTAGTATTTTTAGAACACATTATGTAGAGACATCCTCAACAGAGCATCCAATACAAATAGCTTAATTCATTATGAACTGGGTGATAAATAACACATCACACAGCAACTGATTCAATAGAAGTAAAGGCCTTAGTGTAACATCTGAAACAGGTTTGGTAGTTGTAGTACGTGTAATATAAATTTTGTACTTATTGAGTGCAGAAGAAGAATGCAAGTAAATACCAATTGCTGGGATTTAGTGCTACATTCACCAAAATGGAAAGAACACTGAAATTGAAGCAATTTTTTGTGTGTGTTTAAGGAAATGTCATTCAATTAGCTGCTTTCTTTTATGGCTTTTTTTTACTAACATTTACTGAGGCAGAGGCTACTCCTTTGTGCAGTGTATTGCACATTAGAATCAGCAGAAATCTGTAAAATCTGAACTATTGAGGGTACTGCTTTAATAGATTCATCTTGGTCGTTTGGAGAAGCATGCATCTTTTACATCTGTAAAAATGAGATACAAATATTTGATCAACCTAAGGTGAGGAACAGGTTTTGTTTTGAAAAAGAAACAAAACCAAAAGCCCTCTACTTTCTTTAACACTAGTAGGAAATGCAATAAATTTCCTGGCTGTCTCATATGGATTGCATAGCTGAAACAAAATCAACTCTAGAGAATTCAAGTAATGATTTAATTGCAAGTATTAATATTTATGTCTTTTTTGTAGTGTAGGATTATGTAGTATTTATTTTTTCCTTGATATGGAATGAAGCATTAAAAATACTTCTGTGAATAAAGCCTATGTAGCAGTAACAGCCTCTCTAATTTAAATTTAATAACACAGATCCATTGAAGAAAATATGAACATTGTTAAAATTACTTTGAAAATTGACCTCCTCGGGAGACAGCAGCCATGTGAGATGATTAATATAATTTTGGTCCCCTATCTTTAGATTGTCCTTTAAGTAAGCTTTACAGTCTTGTCTCTAAAAATGGCATGCTTTGAGAGAAGGCTGGAAGTGAAAGTAGATTTATTGCTGATGTGAGGTGGAATCCGTTACTTTCTGCTTTCCACTGAAAATGTGATAATGAAAATTTGGAGTTTTTACTAGAAAATGAAAACCTTTAAAGTTCTCTTTTGCTTATATGTGGTAAGTATATAGGAATTAGTTGAAGATATTCAACTGCTAGCAACCATCAACAGCATAATCTTAAACAATTCTCATTTGATTTTCCTGGGATTAAATTTTTACAGTGACACTCTACACACCTACACACAGACAGCATTCTCTGTAGATAAATGAGTCTTGGCTCTCTGTATCAAAACTCAAGCTTGTGTTAAATAGAAGTTCTGCCTTCTTAAGTTGTAGCTCCCTTAGCTTTTTACTTGGTGGCTCGACATGCTCAATCTTCTCTTTCAGTTTGGAGAATTAATTTGGATTTTTTCTTTATTCAGTTGATCCTTAAAGGCATAGTTTTGGCCTAGGTAGTCTAATGTCTGAGAGGAGGATTATTTTCTTTGCAGCACTGTTGCCCTTTCTGACAATGAAATCCTTTGTGTATGTACGTAAAAACATTCCATATATAAAACCCCATTTTATGTGTGTGTATGGGTAGGAAAAAAACGATTGTATACTATTGCAGCATCCACTTTTTTAGCTAGGATGTCTGCACTGGAAAATAAGCTAGTGCAGCATTAAAGTAATTCTATTTCAGTGAAACTTACACTGGAGTCGTGATCTTTAAAATGCTTTCTCAGTAACCACACAACTGATTTGACATGCAGTTGTTATCTTCTGATACAGTTCCAGGAAAAATGTGCCACTTGTGCCAGGGTCAGTAGGTGTGGAGGAGGTCAATTGCCTAGGTGCTGTGTTCAATATGTTTTGAGGCTTTTCTCATAATTAGAGCAATATGAGTAGTTTTTAACTAGTTTTACTGAGTTTTGTGTAACACAAAAGATGCTCTGAACTGCAGGTTTCTAAGAGAAGGTAGACCATGAAGCCCAGGAGGGCTTTTTTGCCTTGGTGTCTTTGGTCAAAGTCCAAGTAAAACACAGGAAATTGCACTGATATAATGCAACCTTCCACACTGAGGCCCTACTTCCAGCATCAGTGTAGAACTGGATTTGTTCTGGTTTGACAGTCCTGGGAGCCCTCATATGGCCTTGGTTTTGCTCTTAAGAAGAGATAGTGCTGTTGCTGCATTTCTTACCTGGCAGACCAATCCTTTCCTCTGGTTCCAAAAGATAATGAGCCTTCCTGTGCTGGTTTATATGTGTATTTGATTTTTGCATTAAACATTATTTGGACTGAGCAGTTCTCTTCCCTGCTGCTTTCTTGTGTCTATACCTTACAGTGGCCATATGTTCTTCCTATCTGTCATGTCAGAATAAGTCAAACTTAAGCAGGACAGGTAGAATGGAAACTTCTGTATGCAGTCTGCATCTTGTACAGTTTGTTTGGGGTTTTTTGTTGTGTTTATTTGGCTGTTTCTGTTTTTTTCTTTTAATGTAGATGTCTAAAAATGCTGCTTAAAATGAAGCATGATCTGCGTCTTGATCTGAATTTTATTCTAATTTTGTCACTGTGATTATCTCGTCATCACATTCTCTTCTTACAATATTATGATCTGTTGTCAGTCTCTCCCAACACTGTACTCTCAACCATTTGTGCTATGATGATCATTGTTCATTATTAAGATAATACTCTCTTCATCAAGAACTCCAGCAGTCCCTCTCCAAACTGATACTTCTGTGTCTTACAGGACATTGTTTATTCCCTCCCATGAAGGTAGGTAGTTCATTTTACTCAATATTGCCTCTACCTTGCATTTTATTCCTTTCTGTATTTTCTTCAGGATCTATAAACAATTTTCTATTTTGAGATGTGTTCTCAAGGTTTTATTAGGTCAGACTGATGACTTATTTGTCCCCATCACATTTCTCATGTGTTTGTAATGTTTCAATCCCCTGGTGTAGCTTCTCATGTGACAGCTTCACCAGGTCTTGTTATTCAGTCTGTGGTATCAAATACAAGCTCTCTTTCAAAACTGGCAGCTATAGTACATAGTTATATATGGATTATTCCTGAGCTCTGTTCTTGGCCATATAGTGGCACTGCAGACTCATTTCGGTTTTGACGTATTGATTCAGTTGAAGAATCTTCGGCTTTTTGTGTCAATGAAAAAGTCTAATTCAGATTGACTTCTGTCCATTTTGTTTTTTCTTCTCCTTCCTCCAAAATACTAATTGTCAGTCTTTGCTTATTTTGGTTTGAGTTAGAGGATAGAGTCTAGGTTTTCCTGGTTACTCAAAACAATATGTTTTGATTTCTTACCCTTGCTGATGACACATTCTGGACAGTGTTTGTGTCTTGGGTAACCTTAGAAATAAATGAATATTTCACTCTGAGTAATGTTAGTGGAGAACTTGGCTAAAGAATTTTATTCAGGTTCTGATACTGTGCTTTGAGAAAGTCTGGGCCTTCTTAGTAGAGAAGGAAAAGAAAACCTGTGAAATGCAACTTCCAAGGAAACCTGGGGTCCTGTTTCCTTTAGCTCCCTGAGACGAGGTAGTAGCACAGTGCAATGTTCAGGCTGAACAGCCCTGAAACTGAGAAAGTCTTTCTGTCATAAAAGTTTCTAAAGAATGTTGAATTTTGTTTTATGTTCAACTAATGTTGGCAAAATTGCCAAGCTTCCTGTGATTTCGCATGCTATACCTTGGCCCATGTGAAATTCATTTGGCAAGTCAGTCATTTTATTTATGAAAAGCTCGTAACAGAGACTTTACTGAAATTCATGTTCATATGGCTTATGCATTTATTGCTCTTGAATATGATTCAACAATTCATTCATGTCATAAGTGCTTTGTTGACTACAAAGGGGTGCACTTTTCTGCTTCTCCTCTTCCCAGCAACATAAGTCCTCTTCCTCTTTCTCATGCCTCCCTCGTTGTTCTTTAGATGCATAATTCTCCCTCCTGGTTAACATCTTCCTGTTGCTTATATTAGCAGCTTTCTCACACAGCTTCTCTTTGCTCCTTTGTAGAGCACAGCACCACCCATTTCCTTCCTCCCAAAGTGTGTTTTGTGTGCAGTCCTCAGAAACAATGGAAGGAGGCAACACTTTGGTGCTCAGAAAGTTTGAAAGGAGTGTACCCAGACAGGACAAATTCAGACTCCAGTTCTTTGTCTGCATGTTTATAGCTCTTTTCTCAATTGCTGCCTGAAAGCTGGATTATTAATGTTTCTGTGTAGTGCTCATAATATATTCATAGCATAATTCTTTGTTATGATCTGATGAACACAAAGTTTTTGTTTTTTTATGTGCCGAAGTCTTTGTCAGATAGAAATGGGGTGTGGCTCAGGACCAATGAAAGGAGTTGGGGAGGAGGGGAACTGAGGGATCATCTGTTGTTCTAGCCAGAATTCTCAAATGCAAACAGTAATCTTACAAGGCTGTTGTATAACTGGAGTGGTCTATTTAGTCTATTATTTTTCTGTAAATCACATTTTTGCTGCTTTTCATGTTTAACTAGTATGCATTCTCTATAAAAACATGCTTCTTTACAAAATATTGTTGAAGACCTGTACAGGGCTGAGCTACCTCCATGTTCTGTATTACAGGCTCCCGAGGGAAGTGGGCACAGCACCAAGCCTGCCAGAGTTCCACAAGTGTTTGGGCAGCACTCTCAGGCACATGGTGTGACTCTGAGGGCTGTCCTGTGCAGGGTCAGGAGTTGAATTTTGATAATCATAGTTGTTCCATTCCAGCTCAGAATATTCCATGATTACAAGATTTGTTTGTTTGGGATGTCTCCATTCTGGCACTTGCTCTTCAAGCAGTTGGTTTTCCAGAGTGATGTGCATAGGCATTCTTTTTTGGTGTAGCTTTGTTTTGTGCTCTTTTAATACTTTTTATGAAAACTGGCATGTCACACATTTAATGTCTTTGAAATCTCATGGATCTTCTGTAATTCTCTGAAGATGCTGTCCAGTTCTTGGTTGCTTATACTGTAGATCTATCTTGGTTAAGGAGTCAGTTGGATACATCCTGTTTCTTTCCATGTGACATGTAAGTGGGATGTAACATTGCTGTTTCAGCTGGAATGCAGCAATTTGCAAGTTCTCATAGTTTCTGAGTAGCTGGAATAATGTCTTTAGGCAGTGAGTATCACACTTTTCCAGTAAGGGATTGGACTGAGGCTTGCAGAAGTCAGTGAGTGGCCTGTAGGGTACTATTGCCATTTTTAATGACACTTTTCCAGATATTTCTGGCAGATATTTGAAGGTTATGGTTATGCCTTCCTTCATGTTATCTTTGCACTAGGGACATAAAAATGTTGTCGCTTGTGGCAAAGCTTTTCTTAAGGGCCTGGTGGAGTCACTGTGCCCAAATGAATTTCAAAATGTCAGTCTACTTGCAGAGAGTAAATTACTGTATTCAGTCAAGTGATACTGTCTATAACTATCACTAAAAGTATGTGATTAAGTATTTAAATCACCTGGATCTGATGCAGACATTTTGATGTCTTTGCAACTACTAGTCTTTGATTTCTAATTTCAGCTTTTGTTGTGCAGGATTTGTTTTTAGTTTGAGTGTAAGGAGTTCTCCCTGAAGTAGGTTTAGCACACTGCATCTTTTTTAAATCTTTGCTGACCGCTAAGCTGCTGGGATGTAACATTGCATGGTTTGCTCCCTAAGACTTTTTTGGTTTGTTTTTTATTCACATAAGTATTGTTTGAATTTTTCACTTCAGGTTTAGGGTCATTAAGGTTTCTTAATTTGCATTTTAACTGAAATCAGGAATTCAGTGATGTTTATGTAGTGTTGGCAGTGTCAGCCTTTATTCATACGTGGAAGCTTGTCCTTGGTTTCAGTGTTGTCCTGATGATTGTGTCCTCATAATTTTAATAGCTGTGGCTGAAATTTCAATTTCAACTTCTGTATACTGGTAAAGAAATCTTTGCAAGCTGAATGTATTTGCTGCCTGCTGATGTGCTGATGCTATTCCTCTTTGCATCTCCTGCTAGTGTGAGTGTCACAAACAATTTACTTTCCATGTGTTGAAGTGCACTAATGCTGTATGCACAAGCTGCCCTTGACACTTAATATAGACTTTTCTTGGGCATAGTTTCATTTACAGCAGTTGGTGTCTTTGGACAACAAGGAGACATTTTCTCTTGAGGATGCATCTGAGTATCAGACAGATGGCTATGAAAGAAAATGTTGATCCTGCCCTAGCTTTTACTGTTAGCATTCTTAATTCTTCATGCAATTAAAAGGTGCCTGAGGAGCTTTCTCATAGCAGCCCGTAATACAGTGTTAATTTGCTGATTGTTTTCTTAAAACAATCTTTCATTCTGTGTTCTGGTTGTCCTGATAAGATGTTCCTAAAGGAACAATTTTTGTGGTTGGGATTTGGAATAGCCTAGATTTGCAACTGTTCCTGCTGCAGATACATGATAGGCCCTCCTTAGTCCAATTGGCAAAGAAATGCATAATTATCCAGGTATGTAGTTGGCATTTTCAACACTTTATATTGTGAAGTGAATAAACTTGCTTATTTCTAAACAGTGGAAAACCAATAATGCTGTGTTTTTAAAGCAAGATTTCTAAAAGCAAAAGGTATACTCCTTTTTAATTAGAATAATCTACCTTTAATTCCCTGCTCCCTGATATTGGAACTATATTATCCAATGGTTTAGTTGTAACACTGTTTGATTATGATGTAGACCTGTATCATATTTTCCTCTAGTGAGCCATCCCAATGGTTTCATGATCTGCTAAATAATTTCATCACAGCAGAAGTCCCAGTTCAGTTCATTGGGCTGTGCCTGGAGCTCTGAGCTGTGAGGGTCCTGCCCTCAGATCTGATGGGCACTTATGAAAGTCACCATTTGGTGTGGATCACTCCAAAAAGGCATTGTGGTTGAAGCAGGAGCTTCTTCTATTTCTGATGTTCTGAAAGTGTGCATAAGTAAAAGGCACACATAAATAAATGAGAAGAATGCAAATTGCTGACCTGCTGAAAGTGGTCATGTCCCCCCTTAATCCAAATGAGCTGCTTGACAGTAGTTCAAGCTCCTGTGGCATGATGGGCTGAAGGCTCTCTTGTGGGCTGTCCCACTTCCAGTGCCTTGTTGGATCCCTGCCTGCCCCGTGTCCTTGGGCATAAAGCTGACTTAGCTATGGTCAGTGGTGTTCTTTTGATTATTCACCTAGAATAGTCAAGTAAATTGCTGTTGCTGCTGTTTGGAGTTTCAGGGTTGTAGGTTAATGTTTTATACATTATTTTCTTGCTTTTCTTCTGTCTTCAGCTGTATAACTTGCAGTCTTTGTCAATTTAGCCCATACCAGTATTTGTTTCACATATGATCTTTCACTGCACTTGTACCAGCACAAAAATCTGTCCTTCATTTCAGTCTCGCCTCACTGTTTACCTTCATTTACTACATCCAATTTGTATGCTTAATTTAGACTGGAAACCCTGTGAGAAAGGTAGTATGCATTTATGTAAAATATCAGTGGATAACTCTTGGCTTTTTTCTTTTTCAAAGCATGCTCTACATTGCCAAGGTTACGAAAGAAAAAAGAAAAAAGCCCAGTTCTCTGCAGATTTCTTAAAATATGGATGTACACTTAAACAGTTTAAAAACCACTACTTGCTCTGTGAAGGTCACCTTTTTTCTGAAATATTATTTTATAAATGAGATGTGGTGGGATTTTAGAAATATGGAACTGGCCAGATGTACCAAATCAATACCTTTCACAAAATTGCTAAAAATATGTACTTACAGAATACTGCATGTTGATGACATAGCATTTATTCTTATTAGAATAAATTGGATTTTTCAAAGATGAGAGTTCAGCTAAAGTTACTGACCTCTTCATACATACTTAAGAAAGAAAAATAGTGATAAATTGACTAAGCTGGTATTGGTATAATGGTCTGGCGAATTTGAACAAATTGAATGCTTACTTTAGTCCTCAGCTTTTTCCCAGCACAAAAAAAATTGACCTTAGCACTTCCAGCCTTTTATTACAAAATGGCATTTTTCATTCCAAGGAGAAAAATGTACAAGGAAGAGCACTAGTCCAAACCACAGAACAGACATCATGCTAATTTGACCTTCACTCAGTAATCTTTAGGTATACGCACATTCTGGCCAAACAACAAGCATGCAAACGTGTAATAAACACAAATGAAGTCTTGAAAGCAGTTGGTTTTGCAATACAGGGTGACACAATTCTTTTCCTAGCCATTGGTGCTAGAAACACAGTCAGGTGAGATTACATTTCTTGTCATAAATGAGTGATAAATTTAATTCAAACTAATACAAGGAGCAAAATAAAATTCAGACAATATGGCATTAAAATAATATGAGAAAATTACTACTTAAAATTATGTCATAAGAGTTAATATCTGAAGAAAACAGTTCTGGAATCTTGTTTTTTAAAATCAAATATCCTGTATTCATAATGATAACTTATGTTTTTTAGTTGACAGGCTGATTCTGCCTGCTGATAATTACTTTGAGCTGATTTGGGGTCTCCCTTTCATCCAAGATGCAGTAAGTAATAAGCCATCTACACATATTTACAGATGAGTAGGGGCTGGGTCAAGCAAGGCTTGGGGTGAGTACAGTATGTTTGGCATGTTTATGGTCTCCTTAGACTGTAATGTACAGTGCAGGTGTTGCCAAGGCCTATTCCCCTGGGCTCCAGGTTAAGGACATCACCAGCAAACTTCCCAACCTTGGACTGCTACCTGTTGTTGCTGTACCATGTGGGTGGTGATGGAGATGCAATGTGTAGTCCAAGGGCAATCAAAAGAGACTTCAGGGCCTTGGCATGGTTGGTAATGGAATCTGGAGCACAGGTGGTTCTTTCCTCTATCTTTCCAGTTTCAGGCAGCTACATGGGATGAAACAGACAGCTCCATGACTGGTGCTACTAACAGTTTTGGAGTTTTCAATAATGGGATGGCCTACACAGCACCAGGCATCCTGGTGTCAGATGGGATTCACATTTCTCAAAGGGAGAAGAGAGCTCTTTCCTCATGAGCTAGTGGGGCTCAGTGACAGAGTTTTAAGCTAGACTTGAAGGGGGAGTGGGATAATACCAGGACTGCATGTGACAAGCTGTGGGATGACATGCCAAGGTTAGAGAGACAGAGTGCTGGTGAGAACCCTCAGCCTGTTGCTCTGAGATTTGCTGGCTAGACTGAAGCACTTGAAGCTTTACAGAGATGAGCCATATATAGGTAATCAGCCAGAAAAGGAAGATCAAAGAGAGCATCCTCCCTATTATGAGCAAAGCTGGCAAATGGGTAATAAGGGACAAGGAGAAGGCTGATATAATCAACAAGATCGTGGAACAGATGCTCCTACAAGCTATGTTAAGGCACATAGAGGACAGGGAGGTGGCTTTGGACAGCCAACATGGCTTCACCAAGGGTAAGTCCTGCCTGACGCACACAATGGCCAGATCAAATGATTCTGTTCCACTCTAGTGCAGTCCTGGCTTCAGTTTTGGAGCTCTCAGCACAGGAAATACATGGACATACTGGAGCAGGTCCAGAGGAGGGCCGCAAAAATAATAAGGATGGAACACCTCTGCTGTGATGGAAGACTGAGGAAGTTGGGACTGTTCAACTGGAGGAGAGAAGGCTCCAGGGGGACCTTACTGTGGCCTTTCAGTGCTGAAATTTTTAACAGAACTTGTAGTGATAGAGTGAAGGAGTAATGATTTTAAACTAAAAAATTATAGATTCAGACTAGATAAAAGGATGAAATGTCTTACAATAAGAGTATATCTAAGACCTGCTTAGAGAGGTGGTAGATGCCCCATCCATGGAAACATTTAAGGTCAGGTTGAACAAATCTCTGAGCAACCTGATCTAGTTGAAGATGTCTCTGCTCACTGCAGGAGAGTTGAACTAGAAGACCTTTAAAAGTCCCTTTGAACCCAAAATGACGTATGATAATCTACGTGTTGACAATATATTAGATTCTTGCCTGTACCCAAAATATCTGCTTGGTGCCGGTAAAAGCAGGCTAGCTCAGTGTCTCTCTGGCACCACACCAGGAGGGGGCCGGGTCAGAACAGCGATTTGAGTCCTGTCCCGACTTTAGAGCTCTGAGCCCTACTGTATGCACGGGGTCCGAGATCGAGTGAAGAAGCAGGAGGAGGTTTCTGTTTGCAGTCCACGGGTTTATTCCGAGGGGAGGCATAGTCCGAGAGAAAGCCCGAAACCGCCCCAAACTTCATTTCATAAAGGGTTAACACCCAGGGGGGGAAGGCGGTCGCAGTACCACCCAGGACGTATGTTTAGGTTTCTAGCAGGGGGGCTTATAAACTTGCCACGAATGGGGTACAGGCAGGTTGGGACATGGGGTAACAGATACAGGGATCTTCTAAAGAAATATCGGGGATTAGGGGATTCCCCAGAGGGGACAGAGAGACGGGGGTGCAGAGACGGACGAATGACACCGAATTTGAGAGCACAAAGGGCTGGAATCGGGGAGACAGATAGGGAAAGGGGAAAGGCTTAATTATGGACTGACACCTCAGGGATGGGGTACCCAGAACCTGCTGGAAACCAGGGCTGGGGGCGGCGGAGCTGCGGGGGAGGTGAAAGGGGCAGTTCCGATTCAGCGCGGCGGGAACGGCGGGGCCCGCGCAGCCCGGCCTGAGGGGAACAGCGGGAAAGGGAGGGGGACTCAAAAGCTTTCAACTTAACAAGCAAAATAAATACCCGCCGCAACATCTCCTACGTTTTTAAGACACCTAGAAAACATTTGAAGATTAATATGGATGAGATAACGAGGCATTGGGTGTTTAAAAAAGTGACGAGAGAAATTGAGAAACCAAGGCTGTATTCCTAATATTCCCGATACAGGTTTGTGTCCGAGTATTGCATTGTGCTCCAACAGCAGCACGTGAATATTACAGATATTTTACAGGTACAATTGCAAATAGTCGGAATAGAAATTTGGGAAGGGAAAGGCAAGGTGAAGAGGAAGGCAGCTGAAGGACTGTAATTGCTGGAACTCTGGCAGTGAGAACTGGACTACTCTGAGGATGTTCCTGTGTGCCTGCAGCTGATGGGCAGCAATGCTTCTCATGTCTCTTTTGTCTTTTCTGCAAGATTTGCAACTTAAGTGATTGGCACCTTGCATATGTGGGCCAAGCTGTTTCAGCGAGAGGTAAGCTAACTGGAAAATGCCTTATGAGCATTCTGACCATTCTGTATTATATGCATTACCTATATATATGAGGAAAGGCTGAGGGATGAGTGTCAGGGTGTGCTGGAGACCTCCTGTGCTGGCTCTGCAGAACTGCGCTGCTTCAGGGAAGGCCTGAATAGCTTATTTGGGTTTCTCTGTTAGCTACAGTACTGCATGTCTCTGCCTAAAAAATTCTGAGATGATTACTTAGTCGTGGAGGAGGTGTTTTGCCTGAAGATACTGCCGCAAAATCCTTCAGTTTTGAAGTAATAGTTTTGTAAAGAAAATTAAAAAGAGAATATTCTCCTAAGGTAGGAACAAGACTAAAAATATGTAGCTGAATTTTAAAAAATGGTATGGTATCCACGCATGATAACTACTTGTGTATTAAAGAGCTATGTTTACTATAGAGTAAATTTCAGAAATGGTGAAATTGCAGGAGAATTTTTTTGTCTCCTTTTTTTTTGGCCTCTTTGATCGTGAGGCAGCCCTGAGTTCCTGGAAATGGTTAGCATGTCCAAGGAGAATGGAAGGGTTGAGAATATGATGATCTAACCTGTCTTATCCTACTTAAACTATTATAAATAATCCAGCTTCAGCATCTTTATAATTCCATTTTGAGTAGTCTGCCTTCAAGCCCAAGTTCGGGGAGCACATATATCCTGTTTACATTTGGAGGTTGTTACTCCGAAGATGAAACCTGTGATGTGAGGTGAGTGAATGAAATTGTTCTTTTCAGGACTTACAGGAACCTCTGTTTATGTGTCCAGACTTTATTGCATCAACAAGGTACTTTTTATCACAGGGAAACATTGTCACTAGCCAGTAAGTAATCTCTAGAACTGAGGTCTCTTTTCTGGAATGAAGTATTTGTCTCTGGTAACTTAATTATATTAACTCTCCATTATAAGTTCATGAATGTGCCACTTCTAATTGTTTGAATGTTAGAACTTTTTGATTACAGTAAGTGTCTGTGTCAGGTGTTGTTACTGCACCAGTACCAGTACACTGTTTAGTACCATTACCAGTACTAAAAATGAGATGGTAACTGCAGAGTGAGGAAGAAAATACTTGATTTAAATTTTTTGTTTTTATATTCTTGTTTCCTGCATGGATTTCCTGATATTTCAAGCCCAGTAAGCTTTTCTATGCAATTTTCTATACATCAACAGAACACTGGCTTTATATGACAGGTGTGCTGTTATATTTCAAAGAGATGAGAGTTCTATATGAATAAAATATAGTACAGAAAATTTTATTTATTCAGGAATGGACATTAATATCTTAAATACATCATTAAAATTATCAACATTTATGTTTTTTCTTCAGAAATTGCTAAATCCTTGGGGGAACAGTTACCTTCTGCAAAACATGCTATTAAGAAGCCTGTTTCAAGCTGATTTATTGTAATACCAGTACTGGGAAGAAAAATCTGGCACTGGAGTTTTTTTGGAAAAAACATGCACCAAATGCTGCGAGCCTTGTTTAGAAAAACATCATGCAAGCTGACAGGAGGTGGCTCTTTGCAACTTGAACTATTAGCAACAAGTGTGTGACTGAATTTTCTTGGCTGCCAGCATGCCATCTTAGATGGGGACTGGGATGCAGACACATGGCAAACAGGCCAATTATTCCCACTAGCTTTGCTTCCAGGCTGATGTTCCACTTGACTACTTGGTCATTGCCTTTAGATGAAAAAACCTAAGTTTGCAAATATATTTTAGTAGTGGAAGACACATAGAAACAGTGATGTATTAGGAGTTGCCAATAAGAAGACAAAAAATCTTCACTCTGGAAGCTAACAAGAGCAATGGCTAAACACACAACTTCAAAATCTATCAAAAAACTTGAATAGGTCTGAAGATCTCAAAATAAAGGGTAAATGCTGCTCAGCAAAATGTTTTTGGAAAACCTAAAGAAGAAACCAACTCAGTTCATGAGGGATTTAGACAAAACTTTCCTTGTCAAATAATTTAAACTGTTTGCATTTTTACTCATTGCTGAACACAGATCTGCCTTTAAGGTATTTGGCATTTGGAATGGTTTTCTGTGTCTCTGCTTGCCAACTCCTCATGCATGATGTTTAGCTTTGCTGGTGTACATGTTCTTGCCTGCTAAAAGCATGCAACATTTGCAAGGCATAGCATGTGTGAGTTTTCACAGAATCACAGAATGGCTGAGGTTGGAAGGGACGTCTGGTTAAACTCACTTGCTGAAGCATGATCACCTACAGCCAGCTTCCCAGGGCCATGTCCAGATGACTTTTGAATATCTCCAAGAATGGGGACTACACTTCTCTGGGCAACCTCTGCTGGTGTTCAGTCACCCTTACCATAAAAAATCATTTCCTGGTGTTCAGAGGGTCTCTTTTCCAGTTTGTGCCCATTGTCTCTGGTCCTTTCACTGGGCATCACTGAAAAGAGCCTGGCTCTGTTACCTTCACACCCTGCCTCCAGATACACGTACACATATATGTGATCTATCTAGAAACTTCTCCAGGCCAAACATAGAATCATAGAAAAAACAGCCACTCTCAACCCTTCCTAATAGTGAAAACTTCCCATTCCCTTAATTATCTTAGTGATCCATCACTGGAGTTTCTCTAATATGTCCATGTCTCTCTTGCACTGGGGATGCCAGAACTCCAGGCATTACCTCACAAGTGCTGAGAAGAGGGGGAAGAACCAACTCTTGTCCTTTTCCTCAAAGCTGTTTCCCACCTGAGCAGCCATCAACATCCATTGGTGGATAGAGTTGTTTCATCTCAGACACAGGACTTTCTGCTTACCCTTATGGAACTTCATGAGGTTCCTGGCATCCCACTTATCCAGCCTGTCACAGTCCCTCTGGATGTCAGCACAAGCCTCCATCATAATATTTGGAACTTCTCCCAGTTCAGTGTCACCAGCAAAGCTGCTGAGGGTACACTATGCCCCATCATCCAGACCATTAGTGAAAATGTTTTACAGGAGTGTTGACCCTGAGGACACACTGCTTATTATTGCTCTTCAGCTAGATTTCCATCCCATTGGCCAGGATGTTCAGTCCATCTCATTGCCTGTTCAGCTTCTCTATGAGGTTATGTGAGACAATGTGAAAAACCTTATTGATGTCCAGGTAAATAATATCCACTGCTCTCCTTTCATCTATCAGATCAGTCATTTTATTGTAGAAGTTTATCTCATTGGTGTCAAGCATTACTTCCCATGAGTGAAGCAATATTGATGACTCCTTGAAAAGTCTTGTCTTTGATATGCCTGAAAATGGTTTCTGGGAATTGTTACTGCGTCACATTGCCAGAGACTGAGGCTGACTGGACTGTAATTCCTGGAGTCCTCATTCTTGGAGACAGGAGGGATAGTCACTTTTCTTCAGTCTTTGAGTACTTCTCTCAATTACCATGATCAAAGATTATCAAAAGTGGCCTTGTGATGACATCTACCTGCTCTCTCACCACTTGTAGGTCATCATGGACTTGTAGGACATCAGGGCCCACAGACTTGTGTAAATACAAGTTGCTCAAGTACTTCTTGACATTTTCATCTCCTACCAAGAATACAGCTTCCTTGTTACAGATTTTCCCTGTGATATCCAGCAATTGGGGGTCCCGAAGGCCAGACTTGCTAGAATAGGTGGAGGTGAAGACAGTGTTTGGTACATCAACCTTTTCCAATGTCCTCTGCCACCAAGGACTCTGCTTCATTTAGCAGGGGGCCCATATTTACACATAAGCGCATGCATAATAAAGCTCCTAAAAATGTTAATGGGCCATATTTTTGGATAATTCACCTTTGAAATAATTTAATTCACCTTTAATAATTTAAGAAATAATTTACTGTATTACCATAAAGGCCTTGCTAGAAGCATTGCATACTAGCAGAACTCTCTTCTGTTACTGTATTAACATAAGGGCCTTTTAATAAGTGAAATCATCTCTTCTGTTTCACAGTCTGTTAAATTATAATCATGCTCTAAATACTGTTATTGCTGTTGGGGATAGATCCAGCTGGTACTTATTATCTCAACAGATTCATTGTATAATCGGAAACTCCATGCACTTGTATCACTTGACTAGCCTATTTTAGGTGTAGAAAAAATACAGTCTATTTTAGTGAGAAGATAAAAAATAAAGATGTTTTGACAAAATGAGGTGAGCTTCTTAGGTTTCCTATTTTTTTTCCTCCTCATTGGTATTCCTAGGATTTATATAGGAATTTTATTATCTCCTCCCCCCATGGAATAACATCAGCCAAATTTGAAGTGATTTCAGTACATTGTGTATTTCTCTGCACAGCTTGCGATGTATACATGGAAGCTGCAAATGTTTGCAGCTGCAAAACTGTCACATGCAGGTTTTAAAAATGCTGTAGTTAAGTTTCAAAGAAATGTTTATTAGCAGATTCATTCGCAAGCCTGACAAAAAACTTCTGTCTTCAAACAATGTACTTCTGACAGTCATAATCCTAATGTTGGATAGTCTAATAATAAATTTTCAATTCTAAAATATGAGGGTATAAATGAATAGAAATTGGTCTATTTTAAGAAGAAATGACTTCTCAAATGACAAGTTTCACATATCCAAAATAGGACATAAAGCAGTGCATCCTTTCTGCAGAATTATTAGACATTTTAATGAAAAATATTTAAGTTGGAATTTCGTTTTATTAGCAAAATTAGCTTTCTCTGCTTTTACTTTCTGTGTGTCCCTTCCTACCCCTCAATGTGCAGCTTCCCAGTGTTACTTAAACCAATCCAAGCCCCATTTTGGGCAAGCTGTTCTCACTTTTAGGTAGCACAGACATTTGATATGCCAGACACAGAAACTGATATGACTAGAAGCAACTTCAGGGAAAAAAAGGTGTAGCTGGATCAGTTTCCCAGAGTAAGGGGAAACACAGCTGAAGAAAAAGCAATATGTGGCTAGGGATGTTGTGGTGCAGAGGAAAGTGATCCCATTTTGACAACTGCAGCCTCACTCATCCTATAATCCTGAAATTCCTTATTTCTCCAGGTTCTGTTATCTTTGCATGGTGACTGGCTGACTCACTGATCTTTGGAAATACACAGCAGAGCATTTGACTGGTTCTGCTGCCTGATGCAGCTTTCTGGCCTGTCCCCTGGCCAGGCAGGCAGAGCAGCCAAGTGTGCAGAGGAATGTAGGGTTCTGCCTCTCTTGCAGGGTCTGTTTGCTTCCCAGTCTTGTAACATGCTGGATTAGATGATGGCACAGTCACACTGCAGCCAAGCTGCTTGCTACAATAGCTTTTTCTGGAAATGATGTGACACTGCAAATGGATCTTCAAAGAAGAAAGAGAGAGGGAGAAAATAAACTGGTGCTGGATTAAACATGATGTTTACTTTCTCCATTTGGACATTAGATGCAAATGCAGGTGATATATGCTAATATTAGTCTAGCTACTTTCCTTGTATTTCATCTGTGCTCTTTCTTATATTTTGCTTAAGCTGCCTGTATGTACATATGACAACTTTGTACTCTATGAATTTTTGATTCCTTCTGTGGTGTTTTTTCTAGGCATAAACTGAATTCATATTGTTAATGCAAAGGCAAAAGGCTCATCTTGCTTTCAGCAGTGAGGAACCCCTATTACACTTTCATAAGAATCTGAAGGGGGTGAGCAAATGGTTCAGAAAAGTGACTCTCAACTTATTTTAATAAGACACAATTCCAACATAGATTGTGTAATGAAAATAATGCCAAATTTAATAAACTCCCTTAATCCACTCCCAAGAAACCCCCAAACCCACCAGCACAAAAAAAGCCCTCAGTGAAAATCCCAAACAAAAAACAAACAAAAAATTCAGTTCTCAGTTTCAGGTAGCTGGTTTCAAATTGGTTAGCTTCAGTTTACTTTCTCAGAAGTTAAGAGTTAAACTCTGGTACCAAAGGAAGTAGAGGAATGCAGTCAATCACAACATTTAATACTACCCGAAAACCTCAAGGCTTTGTCAGTGAAGTGTTATGAGAAAATGCAAAGATATATATTCCAAGGAAATGGGTGTCTGTGAAGAGCATGGGGAGTATCTTTAGTGAAAACCCTCAAATGTGAAAGAGGACACTGCCCTTCAAACTCATTCACCACTCTATGACAGACTTTGTAAACTTCTTGATACTGCATGAAGTTAACTCAGGTGAAATGACATTTATTGTCAAATCGGGCACATTAATGTACTATGTGAGAGCTATTTATCTTACAGAATAGTTTACATAGAGAGCCTCCCTGGAGTCTGCAGCTGTGACACTTGATTTTGACCATAACTTAGAAGATCTGCTCTGAGGCAGAGTTAATGAGTAATGTGCTGGTACCTGACAACTGGGTTGACAGGGTTCTTGTGGTGCCTGGCTGACAGTGAGTATTTCTTGGGATAATTAAAAAAGCAGTGTGCTCCTCCTGAGGTCATACTTTTTGGTGTTTGTGTGTGTGTTGTATAAGGTATTATTGACACCTGTGTCAGCAGCCTGAATACCATTGAAATAGTTCTTGGTGTGTCTAACTCCCTACAGAGAACTCCAGCAACAACAGCCACCTGTGCACCTGCAAGTCCCGGGCGAGTATCTGTGTTTTCTTTAGCTGGACCTAAAAAGATTCATCTGAAGGATGTTTCAGTCATGCTAAAGAGAGGTAGATGATGACTGGACTTAACAGAGTTAAGTCATAGCTATTTGAATTCGGAGAGACAAAGAAGCATTTAACACTTTTGAACTGGGCTTGTATAAAGTTTAAATTTATTCTCCTTCTCTAGGGCCTTTCAGCTTTCAGAAGGTAAAGTAACCTTTTTTTTTTTTTTTGTCTCTGTGTATGTACTTATGTATGTATGTATGTACATATGTGCATATGAGTTCTGGGTTTGATTTTAATTAACACATCTCTTCTAATGCTGCAGGTAATTCAATTGAGCCCTAAGATCCTTGGGATTTGTCTCTTCATATATGAATATATATTCTAGGCAGAATGAATATTTTTAGATTTTTACTGCAACACAGATGAACCACAACACACAAGGTAACTTTTAAAACCAGTTAATATAGTGTTAACAATTCTTGGAAAATGAAACTTAGTAGTGTTTGTAGAGTAAACATAGAGCTAAAATTCAAGTCTGAAATTAATTTTATTTGGAAATAGTTCTGGCCTATTGTTTTCTATTGCTTTTGATTATCGCAAGGTGAGGGAGAGGGACAGGATGATTTCAAATGTGAAACAGACGTTGTAGGAATGTGATGCTGATTTAGAGAGCCGGTTTTTTTTTGTTTCGGTTTCTCCAAGGCTTGGAATTTTCCTCTCTGCAGCCGCTGCTGCTGTTCGCGCCCAGCCGCGCTGTGCCGCGGTGAGCGGGCGCCTCGCAGCGGTGACTCGCGGGAACTGCAGAGCAGCTCCTCCCCAGGGGCCGGGCGACGCGTGGGAAATTCACGTGCAGAGGACGCTGCAATCCGAGGAGAGTTTCAGGATATGTATTGTAATGAACGGGCTAGAAGACCAGCTCCTTTTAATGCCTTTATTTGTGAAATCAGCTCTGGGTGGGGGCCCGAGGGGTCGCGCACACCGCCGCTGCTCCCGTGGGCGACGCAGAGAAGGAGGGTGCAAGCAGCTTTGCTGTGTAGCAGAGGTGGGGCTTCCGTCCTCACGGTAGTGCCTAGGAAGATACTGTCGGGTCCAAATTTGTGAACTTTTATGCTCCGCTTAGCTCTCCGCAGTTAGAGTGACAAATTAAAATCCTGGTTGTGGCCTTGGTGTAGTCCCATACCATTTCCTTAGTTTGACATGTTAAGTTAGTTCTTTATTTATATAATAACTCGTTGTCATAGGGGTCTTTTACGAGAAATCGTCGTCGCAAGCTCTTATGGGAGTTCTGCATTTGCTTATTAGACGATGTAATCTTCTTTCTCGCCATTTTGACAGGAGCAGCGGGGGCAATATCCGACGGTAAGAGGGTTTAACTAACAGATCAGTGAACAACTTACTAACATTGAAACAGTTAACATTGACAAGCAATTAACATTGAAACTCTATATGAACTTTCTCGACAAGTAATTAACACTGAACTTTTGTAGCAACCTCTGTAACAATGTATTAAGTGTCTTCTACATGTATTTTAGCAGTGCGCTGCTCTGTAGATTACCCCTTGTGCAATCTAAACACCACCTCGTACTATAAGCCTTCAAATATACAGTCTGTAGGTAAGTTACATATTAAAAGGCTTACAGCTGTCAACTGCTCCACTTCACATCGAGCATGTGGTACACTGGTTAGTACCGTCCCTAAATTAATTAAAAAAAAACAACCAAAAAAACAACCGAAAACCTCGTATCATTTTGAACTATTTGTCATCTATATTATCTAATTGGGTGATATAATATTGGAGGCTTACATGCTACACAGAGGTGCTTTCTATGTACTGTGAAGTTTTAGTACAAAATACTGTTACAGCTAAATTAGAAAGAGTGAGCCAGGGAGATTAGGTGAATAAGGGTTAAAATTATTATTTATCAAGTAATTGTCTGTGTCTGCTCTCCATTCAGACTGTTGATTCAAGTCTCTGTCTTCGTTGATGTAAGGCTAGGTGACTTAGAGATACCTACATTCAGGATCTCTGTCTGGAAGGGCTCTCACTCTTGGAGCTAAGTTCAGTTGTGCCTGTACCAGTATTTATTGGAGGTTCCACAGGGAATCCCATCTGATCTCTGAAAGGCTGTGGATCTATAAAAGGTGTCTGGCATTGCAGTGAGCATGTGTATACTATCCTTGGACATGAGCTAGGGGCAACTAAACTGAATCCTAAATTTTTTTTCCACCCAAAATAGCTACTGCAAATACCAGCTTTTCTGTGATATGAACCTGTTTCTTTTTCTAGTCATTTGTTAAAGCCTTCATACCGCCAAGAAACATTTTCTGACTGATTCTTTGTTATGTCTGATATTCTAAATCAAGTTTTGATTTTAGCATACCAAAATATTGAATGCTACGGTAGCTGAGCTTTGTTGCTCATGCTACAAGTTCCATTTTTCCCACCGGCTTTACCACTTATATGTGTCCAAAGTGACCTAGCCACTTCTGATAACTGAGCTGTATAACTGATTTGAACAGCCCAGGCCTTGCTGTGTTGGAAGGAATGACTGCAAGGATCCTGTATTTCTGTAGACAGAGACTGAGTTGACTGCATATGTAGACTATCAGTACAGGGATATATTACCCTGAGTTATGCAAACATAAAGTTCTGTTGGAAAATGTATTTACAGAGAAAATGGTGTAAGTATCCTTACGCTGCCTTGAATCAGCATTGAGTGCATGTGATTTAACTTAAATTTTCCTTTTGAAAAAGGGTCTCTCTGGTGTGAAATAGCTACATGTTTGTTACCTAGTATTTATTATGTGGCAGCACTCAGAAGATCCAACTCAGAATGGACTCCTCTGTAACTTGAATGGTTATAAAAATATGCACATAAAAAGACAATGCCTGGCTGAAAAGGAATCTAATATTAAGGTCTGGATTTAAACAAAAGTTACTGGTCAGAAGCATGAATGCTTCTACGTAAGAGGGAGTTTGGTCAACTGATGATGTCGAGTTGATGTCAGTGTGCCAGTGCATATTGTTATTTTCTTTTTAGATCAATCTGCTGATTATTCCCACTTACTGTACTTTACTTTGCATCCTGGAGGAGTCTTAAAGTGAAATGGATTTCTCTTGGGTGAAACACTGGCAGAACTGCTCCAGGAACCATTCAGTGTTCTCCAGACACAGATGGGTGCTCTGTTCATGAGGAAAAGTCCAAACTCAGTTAACAGACAAACCCTAACCGTGTCTGGTGTGGATGTCAGGTCCATAGGACCAAGTAGTTTTCATTATAAATTTCCTCCTATTGTTCCAAAGTACCTTCTGGTAGTCTACAGAGTCATGCTGTCATGTTCCATTGGTAAGCTGAGACTTCAGAAAAGGTTATCTAGGCTGATAGAGAATTACATCAGTGCTTGGGAAGATATGAACTTGCGTGAAACTAGTTTTAAGTAGCCTGAAACTTGGAGTGAAGAAGCAGGGAGGTATGGTGAGTGGGAGAGGGGATGCCTTTCAAATACTTGTTTCTAATTCACTTAAGCCTCCCTGTCTCAAATGAAAGCATTGTCAAATTCAAAGTAGTGTATACAAGTGGACAGAACTTTTCCCTCAGGAACTCATGTCAGATAAAAGAAACTAAAAAATAATTAAAATAGAGCCTACAAGAAAAAGAAAGATGTGTTTATCCTGAGCTAGAGAAATTTATTTCCAATAATATGTCTGCAGTTAATCACCCTCTGCTCTTTCCACAAACTAGACATCGATTTTTGGGGGAAAGATCTTGTGTATACATTCCTTATTAAATTAGTGATGTTTCAATCCTAAATGTTTTTTTACTAGATTCAAGCAAATTGATTTGAACATGAATGATGATCTGTGACACCATAACAATGTATTAATAGTATAGTCTGTGTTACTAGCAATGATGTTGTCAGTGTAATAGGATATTATAGTTAGGACTGAAGGCATACATCTACTGTGAGTTTAGTTATCAAACTGAACATCTGAGAGATGTTACATTCCTTTTATTAAAGTTTGATCTTTTATTAAAAATAGTTAATATTACAGGAACCTTTGCCATCTTTCTTTGTGAATTTTCTGCTCACGAGACACTTAGTGAGAAGATAACTACTTTTTGTTTCTTCTTGGCTAATGACAAGTCTTTAATGACATAAAATAACAATGTTAAAGGTATTTGTCTCTACAGTGTGGTACAGTCTTCTGCACTGTTTCAGTGTAGTGTATCATACTTACTTCCATAGATGCCTAAAATGGAGGATCAACATGCTGCAGTCCTAGAAAAACAAGAATTAAAGCTTACAAGAGTGGTTGCTGTTGGATTCTGTTATAATAGTGAAAATGAGATCAGGTGTTAGATATCTGTATTTGCTATGAAATTTAGCTCTTAGACCTTAGAGATGATGGAGTAGCAGTACTTTGTTGGTATGTGGGTAGGTGTCACGATGTTTTTATTCCTAATAGTTTTTTCTATTCCCATCTGTAATGTTAAGTTGTACCCCTCTGCTATGTTGTTGGTTTTTACCCATAGTTGTATCTTCCCACCCACTTGTCAATCCTGTCCTAACCCAGCCCCTTACTCCAGAGCATTCCCTGTTCCTCCTCCCCTCGGATGCCAATCCTCCCTTGTGCCAACCCTGTGCCTGGACCTAAACTTCAGTGTTACGTGGACCAATGGGGCCCATTGGTCCATATGACCTGTTCTTCCTCCCCTTTTTCCCCATTGGTTTGTGTAATGTAAACACCACCTTGTACTCCTCCCCTAACTCTTCCCTATTGGACTGATATTTGTACGCTCCCATTGAACCTCCCCCATATAAAGGTCCCTGTACCCTTGATTTCTTTGCCTCTTGGCCCTAAACTTTCCTGGGGATAAAACTATTGAGAGCCCACACAGCAGGCCCGTCTTGTTTGCATTTTTATGTTGATCTGTGGTGACTGGTTGGGGATTCCAGGGCCTCAGGGGAGCGTCACCCCTCGTCAGCGAGCATGCTGGAGAGTGCCGCGCCGTGACAGGTAGGCACGTAAACGATTCTTCACTGTACCCAAATGTTGCTGCTGCTCTGGTCTCTGGAACTACCTGGAACATACACAGAATCATTCTTAGACTTTCAGTGCTTGCTAAATCAGGGGAGAGCAGCCATGTGCATTTGGCTTCTCCCACTGAATATGAAAATACATTCATCGTAGGGATTGTTCCCTGTGTGTGTGTGTCACCAGTAAAGCTGGAGTGTGGAGCAGTCTGTACTTTACAGACATGTGCATACGGAATTATTTTAAGTATCCAGGAGTATCACCTCAAGCCTCCTTTGTCTGTGATTCTTGTCCCACAATTCCCTTCCTCTTCAGTTACCTTAGAGCTGAAGTGAATGGAGTCTCACCACTACCAGTTGTTGAGAACTAAATTCACCGGCTAGCAACATTGGTCTCTGCCTTCACTGAGCACAAAAAGGCTGATTTGGTGGGTGATTTATGGTGTCTCCTGAATTGCACAAGGAAAGGCCTTCTTTCTCTTGACTCCAGAAGGCCTGTAGATTAAGTGTTTCATTTAAGTAACATGAACTCTTTTCCATGCTGACAGTGCTGCATTCAAGTTATTTATTTCAGATACCTGCTAATTACTTTTGTATTTTCATATGGATATTTGCTTTCCCTCTTTATTTCCAGTAGCTCCCTCCCCTACATGGAAAAGTTGTTTTTCTAGCCTCATCAGAGAAAGCTGATCTCCACTGACTGAGCACTGAATGTCACTGGAACAAAGGAATAAGCAAGCAAACTCCAAGAAAGAACTTCTGCTGTTGTTGGGATTCACTAAAATCTGGTGGGGAACCAGAAGGATGAGCTGTAAATAGTTTTAGACATTTTTTTTTCCTGTTACAGGGCATGATTTTAAGTGGAACAGGAGCCCTAGCGAAAATAGGTGGTTGCAGGGAATTAACAAAAGGTCACTGGAAGGTTCAGAGCTACATTAGACGCCTACAAATCCGGCAAGAAAACTTGGCATTGGAAAATCTAATAGAACAGAGTTATATTAGGGTCTAGGTAATTATGACACTGCAAAAATTCTTAAGACTTTCACTCAAGCCAAAAATACAGGTTAAATAGAACAATAGACCTCATGTTTGCTGTTAAAGGGAGGAAAAAAAGTTACCAGCAATAAGGTAGACAGAAATTTTGGTTTTTGCACTGAAGAAAAAAACAACCCACAAGTAACTTGTGATATTCTGTTTATTTCCTTGTGATAAACTCACCAGATATTCTTACAACTAAATAAGTGAACATGCTGTGTAATGTTTTTTTGCCATATATTACCTATTTTCCAGATGCTGCAGTCTTTGACAATAGGACAAACTTTGCTGAAAATGAATGCAGTAAATTGGTGGAAAAGTGAAGGTTTAGACGTGAAGTTGCCAGAGCCAGTCATCTCCAGTAAAACAGGGTGTCCTGGTTCCAGCTAATTTAATTTCTTCTCAGTAGCTGTTACAGTGATGTGTTTTGGATTCAGAATGAGAATGGTGTTGATAACACACTGATGTTTTGGTTTTTTGCTAAGTCAAATTTATCCCAAATCAAGGACTTTTTTCCTTCTCTCATGCTCTGAATGCAAAAAAAAAAAACCAAACCAAATTGGGAAGGAGCATATCTGGAACTTGAACTGACCAAAGGAATATTCCACACCATAGAATGTCATGCCTGATATATAAACAGGAGGGAGTTACCTGAAAGAGAGGACCGGGTTTGGGTTCAGGAAGGGAGGTCTGGCCGATGCCACGCTGTACAGCAGGTGCTGAACAATTGCATCATGCATCAGATTGTGGTTTTTTCCTCTTTTTATTATCATTGTTATTTTTACTTAGCATTATCATTGTATTTTTCTATATTTTCAATTATTAATCTGTTCCTATCTCAACATACAAGTTTTACTTCTATTTTCGTCCTGATTGCACTGGGATGAGGAGGTAAGAGAGGAGGGGTTGAGTGAGTGGCTGTGTGGTGTTTCATCTCCAGCTGGGCTTAAAACCATGACACTGGCTATTGGGAAATAATAGCAGAATAATTAAGGTCATGCTAGCTAGAAAAAACAAGAAAATCACTTTGACCCACATTTAATATTGGTAAATTGCAGAGTAATGTTAATGAAGCATAAGTTATATGCTAATAGTTAGGTTGCTACTTAGAAATATCTGTTGGGACATGGAGGCATATGAAGGCTCAGATAAGGAAATCATCCCCAAACACCCCTACCTAACAAAGCTTAGCTTGATTTAGTGTGCAGGGAGTTCTCCCTGCTTCATGGAAATAATGATGGGAATGAATCTACACTGTGCAATGAAGCACTGTGCAATTACCAGGACAGCTGCAGA
The DNA here is from genome assembly GCA_013399455.1 of Anthoscopus minutus. Classification (NCBI taxonomy): domain Eukaryota; kingdom Metazoa; phylum Chordata; class Aves; order Passeriformes; family Paridae; genus Anthoscopus; species Anthoscopus minutus. Next base: position 27,500 of record VWYI01022112.1, on the reverse strand, counting down.
GAAGCAACTTCCTATAATTATGAAAGTTTTCATTCGCTAAAAATATGCAGTGCATTTACTGCCCTCACAGAAAGAGATTAAGAACAAAAGGTTATGAGTCTTCTATCTGAGAAAGAAGCAGTTACTGCAGAGGCTGTGTGCACCCTGTCTTCTCTACAGCCAGACTGGATGTGGAATGACTTATACCTGTTCTAAGTCAACTGGTGTCTACTTGACACTGCAAAGATGCTGGCTTGATTTCTGGAAGCATTGTTCCCACATTACCTGCATTACTTAGTCTGGCAGAGGGCAGTGAGGATGTTCCTGCATTGCTTTTGGTGCCAGGGCTGGTTCAGGGATGCATGCACCGCCAGCTTTTTTTGCAGCGTAGACACGTCCCATGTACAACGGCTGGGAATGAAAGGCCAGAGCTGCCACAAGAAATAACCTTCTAGGTCCTATGATTTTGACATCCAAAATAGCTACGTGTTTTGTAGAAATAAGCAATGCTTATTGAACTCGAGGTAGCAGGGAGAAAAGTGGATCAGACTTGGGCATTTTGCCTGAAAGGGCACCACCTTTGTCAGGGCAGTATTGACAGAGACAGATTAGAGCCAGTTCCATTACTGAACCACAGAATGCTGCAGCCAAGGTCTCGTCTTGGGAAGCTGTCCCTGCTGTGACAGCCAAGCCTGCTGTACATTTGTTTTTTTGAAGTGATATGTAAAAAGCACTCATCTCTCTCAGATAATTCTAGAACTTACGTGTAAGGATTGTGGAATGAAGGATCACATTCTGCAACCTCAAACAATGCTATAGCTATGATGTAGCTTTTTTAGTGAGGTCTGTCAGCACTGCTACTTCGTAGATTTCCAGATGTATTTAGCCTCACAATCATTTATTGTTCTTCTAATGCAGTCTTGCAATAGCTGCATATATCCATCCATTTGTATATTCCTCTGTATATGGACATGCAATTATCTCAGCCTTATTCATAGGGTTCAGCGCCAAGGGCACTGCCATAGAATTTGGCTCTACCTTTCTGGGGTATATTTTTAAAGGGATGTGTAGTGGTAATGAAATGTGAGAGAGCATGAAGAAAAACCCCCCAAAGTTGCCTGCAACAGATCTCTGGTATGAAATAACTTTTCTCTGCAATTGGAAGAGATGTCTTTCTGTACATACAGTTAGGGGTAGAGCCACAGGTGTAATTTGAAGGTATTTTATTGTTAGCTGAGTGTGACACTTTCTAGAGATGTATTGAAGAAAGGTCAATAGAGCCACTGTGCAATTTCAAAGACACATTCTTTTTAAAATGCATTTTGGAGGAGACACTGAAATAAATATTTGCAATGCAGCTTGGTAATTCCAAGCACCACTGTGTCGCTCAACAAAATATTCAGTTGTGTAAGGGTTCTGTAACAGAACTTGCTTGTGTGCTATTGAAGGTATATATATATTATAGAGCAAACAACAGCTGGTGTCAATGTACAGTACTACTCACTGAATCAGTGAGGGGTGCCTTTGGCCTCAAGTTTGCCCAGGTTCACAAAAGAATTTGTCCACTTCAGTCTTAGCAGTTGGCTGTGAGATACATTAGCCTCCTGGTGAAGGCGTTCTCATTTCTCTATTCTAGGACCTGTAGGGGACTTGATTAGAATAACTGCATGCTATATATATTTTTTTTCTCCTTCCTATCAAGCATTGTAGGGATCAATGACTGAGCTGGTGTCCTCACCAAAAGCCTTCAAATAATTTTAGTCTGGTTTATTAGGAAATGCAGTTGGTTCCATATAGTACATCCTGTTCCTTTATGTAATATTTTGTGGAATCTTAATGGAAAGCACACTATTACTGATGAAAATAATTGTTTCATACTGAAAACTTGTAGCACTTTTTAACAGTACAAAATTAAACTCAAGTTACCTTGGGTAGTAACAAATTTGGTACTGATGACCCAAAAGTCCTCACTTCATAAAAAGTGGTGGTGTGAAATGTGGGAAAAACCCTAAATCTTGCAAGATATATGATGAAGTTAAGTAATCTGGATAGCAAAGCTCCATACGTTTTGCCTAGGAAATGCATGAAGAAAATATTCCTAATCCCACCTCAAAGACATTTAAAAAAAATCCTTGAATGTGTCTTTGTCTTGCTTGTGTACTTATATGCAAAGATGACCACAAAAGATGGTTAAAAGAGTTTGCTAATTATTTAATCTTGACATAATATATTACATTATTCTCTTCTCTACCTTCTGAGTTCCTACTCATTTCTTCAGCCCTCTTTCTCAACAGGTGTGGTTTTACACCACCCCAGCTATGTCTGTCTGTTAGAGACACTCAAGATGCAAACACCAAAACTCCTTCTCTTCCACCCTGCAGAGGGAGCGGGATGGGGGTTGCTCCACAGCCTGACACCGTCTTGCTGTAGGGTGTTGCACTGGCTGGTGTTGGGAGAGGCGGTGACAGCCAGACCGACGCATCGTGTAACACTGAGCTACACAATGAACAAACCAAGAAAGTAATCCAGGGAACTTTGAATTACTGAGGTTTTTCCAGGAGAGCGCCTGCCCACAAATTACCTTACAGCCGGGCCTGTTCACTGGGTTGTGGTGAAAAAGGGAGGCTGATGCCATCATCTAACCCACGTGAGATGGGTTCAGGAGGTCAAATTCACCCGGAGACACATCGGTCCCTGAGGAGGGCGGAGGGGAGCGAGGAGCTGGGCGCTGCCAAGAGCTGCGCAAACACCAGAGGGCCAAGGGCGCTGCCACGGCTCCAGGACCGGCCCAGGTCGGGCACAGGGCTCTGCCGGCGGGGGAGGCTCAGGTCCCGCTGCCACCCTGCCCTTCCTCCCGCCTGTGCTCGCACCCGCAGCAGGGCAGGGCGGGGTGCTCGGAGCGCTGCTTTAATAAAGCCCGTTCCGCAGGGCGGCTGCCAGGTGGCGATGTGCGCCCAGGAACGGCGCCTCTGCACCGCCTCCCCCGCCACCCTCTGGGGCCGCCGGCCTGACAGCCCCGCTGGTCCTCAGGTGCTGCTGGGCGGCTTCTGGCCTCAAACCATAGATAGATAAAAGTATATACTGTTACATATTTGTAATTTTTTAAACTGCTCACGTTAGATGACAGGAGTTAGAATAGATTATTAGGAGGAAGTTCTCTGCTGTGAGGCTGGTGAGGGGCTGGAACAGGTTGCCCAGAGAAGCTGTGGATGCCACATACTTGGAGGTGTTCAAGGCCAGGTTGTATGGGCCTCTGAACAGCCCGGTCTAGTAAAGAGTGTCCCTGCCCATAGCAGGGGGATTGGAAGTGGGGGATCTCTAAGGTCCCTTTCAACCCAAATTTTCCTATGATTTTGTGAAACCCTGTTTTGTTACAAACCTAATTGATGTGGTGAGGGAAACAGAACCCACATCCCTTCTCTGCCTTAAGTTAACACACAGGTCATATTATGGGTGTAGGTACCTCTGGAGCCAAGGTGCTGCCAAGCCTCCCCGCCCAGCCCCAGCCTCTGTGTACTATGCATCAGGGTGGTTGGGAGCCAGCAGGAAGGGGCTTGTGGACAAACTTTAATATAAAACTTAAAGCAACTACTGGCAGGGTTAAGCTACTACTTTAGAGGCTGGTGAGTATTCCTGGGTTTTGTGTGGAGGTTTTTTTTTTTTAATTTAATGAAATAATTTCATTTAATAATGAAAATACTGCAAGATGTAAACCAAATATGTCTTTGTATCTGCCTGCAACTTTTGTGTGTTAACAAGTGTGTTACCTTCAAAGTGCCTTTCAGTGTGGCTCTCCTGCTTTTTGTAAGAAAACCTTGTGTTAACTTGGCTGAACTTGAATTACCCTGTGCTAATTAATGTGGTGGAGGTAGCTTTTCTTCAAGAAAGAGACAGAGTTCTGAGTTATGAAAGCTTTGCTCTGTATAAACAAGTGACATTTGTTACAGATGGTAACATGTGTTCCAGCTTTTTGTTCTGAGCAAGATAAGCCAAGGACACATCCAATATTTTTTTTTAATGCTGGTAATTGGGGGTGGAAGGGAAAATTCTTTTCATTTACTCAGAAATGACAATTATTTTTAAAGAGAATTAATTAGGAACCAGTCACAGAACTCTAGTTCAGTGCAGCTGGCTGGCAATGACTGATTCAAACGCAGTAATTATTGCAGGTTTGAGAAGAGAGCTGAAATGACCCATATGGTTAGTATTGTTAAATTGATCCAAAAGACACCAGAAGTAGTGCTAATTCTCTGCTTCTACTGGATGCAGCAGTGCATTAATACCTGGGATGTCAGGGGAGAGGTGCTAGTGAATCAGCTTAAGGTGACAGGGTTACCTCATAGCCATCCTGCTGTAAGCCAGCTCGATAGACTTTTGAAGCACGGAGGCCCTGATGGTGAAAAGCTGAGAGGTTAAAGTACAGACACTGAATGTAATGGACTCCCTCTGCCAATCTGTGGCTAAGTGGCTATTGGCCCATACTCCATAAAGGAATAAAGCAAACTAAGAAAATAATCTGAGAAGAAGAATGAGAGCAAGAACACTGTCATTCAGAGTTAAAGCTCTGGAAAGTAATCAGGACGTAGTTTAAGTGGTTTGTTTTCTGTCATGTCTGCAAGCATTGTATTATACATCAGGATTGTTTGGTATTAGTCTTATATGTGACTAGTTTCAGAGCACTTCATGTACTCTGGCAATGCTACCTGTACAAGTGTGTTAGTGGAAGCTGCTTCTCTATGATAAAAAGAAACACGTGACAAAAATGTTTAAAATAAGTGAGGAAGAAAGCAAAAAAATGTGTTTATGTGAAAACAGATTCCTGACTGCTGAATCTGATAGAGCGGAGGTTAAAAAGAATGCAAGAAGGACCCTTAAGACTGAAAATAATATGACTGAATTATCATAGATGCTTGTCCTTTCTACAACTTAAGAATGACATTATGGAAGCTTTTAAAATTTGACAAGTTGTTTCCAAATAATTGGGCCACTCATGGGAAAGACCTGTAGTAGTATCAGAGAATGCACCAATCAGGAGCCTATGAGGTTGCAGTATAGCGGTGTAGCATGTGAAGTCTATGAGTTTATACATAATAATTTGATGGAAAAGGACACCTTAACATTCCTTTGAACCTAACACACATATATTTCTGGCATTCATATAAATTCTTGGCATATACTGGCAGTTATTTCTTGTTACTTTTGCATGGGAAGGTAAGACAAAGCCAGCTGTCCCCCCAGGAGTTTCTGGAACAAGCTGCTGATGGTTGTGTGCCTACTTGTATTGAACAGAGATGTGTTAGGAGTCTGACACCAAATGGGGCAGATCTCTCCTTGGATTAGATTTCTAAATTCTACAGTGTGCATAAAACAGACACATGTGACTGACAGAGATATCACACACATCTGTCCTTTATCAGGAGGACTAAATTCCAAAATAGTAATGCCTTTTTATAAAATCCTAATGTGAATTAGATGAGATTGTCCACTAAATGGCAATATATTTCAAACAATTATATTGGATAGTCTTTCTTCAAATAAATTATTTCATTCTTGTCCTCTATACTCATTGCTTTAGAGGTGAGAAAATCACCAATTGCTCTACGCTGTTAATCCCATTTGTTTTTCTATATACTTGGCATTATAAATATTAAAAAAGTGTAGTTACCTGAAAAGTCAAAGTGAACAGATCTTGGTTGACAGGCTTTAATGACTTAAATTATTTTCTTGTCTGTAGCACTATCCTTGAAATGAAAGCAGTTAAAAAGGCATCGTTTTGCCTAACTACTGTATAAATATTTTAGAAAATAATGTCTTCACACCAATAAATATCTGTTTAACATATACTGAGCTGGCAAGTACACCAAATCAAATGGAAGAGATAGGGAAGGCTGTTAACAGGAAGGATTAAGTTATTCATCTCTGAATGGCGTTTCCATTACTGTGAAGTTACTTGGAATGAAATGGGCAAATAGCTTTGTCTGAAGAAAAAATAGCTGCAATGTGATGGTAGCATTTGCTGGGGTTATTATGAAATGACTTTGATTCAAAAGAAGGATGAAAAAGAGTTGGAAGGGAATTTTAATCAGTTCTAGCAGCAAAAAAGACAGGATGGAATATAAGTGATTCATGTAGAGGAGCATACCCTGGGCAACAGGCACTTACATAGCTGGGCAGACTGGCTTAATTTCCTTAAGCATTGCTTTTTCTCTTCTTCCCAGCTGGGCTCTGCATATACCAGTTCATGTTTGCCCAGTGCCATGTACAGCCTTTCCAAACCTCCTTCTGTACTGGTCAGTGAGACTGGCAGTGCACCGTGCTGTCTGAATTGAGCGTGGGCAAAAGAGGCAAAGAGGGAAAAGTTCAGAGAAGAGCAAAGGAGTGCTGTCCGAGGCCAGGCTGCTTTGGAGCAGATTGCATTATTACTGGTGACCTAAGCATGGAGCTTGGATTTGCACAGCAAGGTTCGAAGATTGTAGTGAGTGTTGTGGGCAATGGGAGAACTGAACACCAGCGAAGGGATTGCGATTGGAGTTATGTCAGGGATAATACAGTGGTTCGTGCTGTGGTCATTTCTTTTCCTTGAGGCACTGTAAAAGAAACTAGTTGGGTTAAGTTACCACAATGACTTCTACATAGAAATTAAGCAGGCTGTGGTTCTGGAAAAACCTGGAAGCTTCTCAGCCCAAAAAAGTGTATCTGTGGGGTGCCCCACCCAGGAGAAACAATGGCTTTGATTCCGGTGGAAGGCTGGACGCCACCCCTCTGCCCTGGTTGGGGGTAAGCCCAGAAAAGGTAAAACTCCACCCTTCCCCTATAAACCCCACCACCCTGCCCCTGTTCGGAGTTCTCTGCCTATGGGTTAAGCTGAGTGTGTTCCTGTATTGGTGTTGCTCCAAATAAATGGATCTATGAGCTTAAACAAACAGAGACCCATCTTGTTGCTAGACCTCCCTGGACTTGATCTCGCAGCCACAGAATGCAACATGTGTCCTTTTATATTCTGCTGTTGGAAGGAAGACCAATGTCCTGTGGAGAACAATGAAGGAATTACTTAGAAATGCCAGATTGCTTTTATTGATCTCCACTGTTGATCTCATTGCTTTTTGCCCTGCCCTGCCCTGCCCGCCCTTCCTTGCTTTTGAATCCCTCCTGTACTTTTAACTTATTCAAGTGCATATACCTGTCAAACAGGTTGGGCTAGAAAGATATCAATTTTTCACTGGAAAACAAGTATCCTAGGAAAGAAATAGTCACAGTTGTTTCAGAATATCATAGAATTAGATTTGAGACAGAAGAGCAATTTCTGTCTTCCCCTTTCCCCCCCTGCCCCCGACATTAATAGTGTCAAAGAAATTTAGAAAATTGCTCAATTTAGTAGTGTCGCGAAAAGGCGCACCTCTGTAGTAGTTACAGTGTGGTCTATTACTCCTCTGTACTGTATAAGAACCCTTCAAAGCCATGATGTCCTGATATATTCAGAGACACTGCTGTCTTGAGTCAAAGATATTTCTATTTTTAAAGAGTAAGTAGTGTAAATTGAGTCTGTCAAATAGTCAGCAAATCTTGCTATCTCTGTGAGCAGAGTGGGAGCCAGGCCCCAGCATATGGCAGAGGTTGGGTAGAAGGTTGATATGTAGTTGGTGGCTTGAACTGGAGATGACAGAGAGGGATGGTAAATATCAGAGAGAATCTATGGTTTATTCAGCCTAGAAAAAAACAGGATAAAATAAATAAACCTAGTTTATAGTCCAGTTATGCATGCTTGCCATCACAGAGCATCCATATGACTCCATTCTACAATTTAGGGACAGCTTGTGGTAAGCACTTCTATCTGCCTTAGGACTTGGACCCAGAATTCTCTAGTGGCTTACCATTGTGCTTGCTATTAAAAGTAATGGAATGCTTAGAATTTTTTAGCGTTTTTTAAAAAAAATTTTAACTGCTATTTTTCCATGATAATTTGCTTTATCATCTGTGCAGCCTCTTTTAGAAAGTTCAGAATAGTTTCCTAACATCTTGTGATTTTGTACATCTTTAGTAAATGGAAACAAAATTTAAAGCAGAATGCAATAAAGTAGTAAAATGAATGCAGTAATGTATATCCTCGTTAGTAGCTTCTATGTGCCACCATGAACCACTGCTGTTGAACAGCATATTTTAGCTATACAGTTGTTCAATTTATCCAAAACTAGCCAAACAGGAATACAAATGGACTTTCATTCCCATGGCTCTGCTATTCTGATAGTCCCTTGGAGTTTGTTTCCAGTATAATTCAGATAATTTCTTGAGTATTCTGATTCAAAGTACTTTTATTGTGCAGCAAATGTTCTGCCAACTGTAATACTCTCTTTACTAATGTTTATGTAAATTGTAATCCAAACACTGTAGCAGGACAGGCTCTTATACTGCAGACATATGAGCATATGTTTCAGTATTGTCTTTAGCATTCACTTAAAAGTATAATTAAGGTACTTCAACAAGGGAACCATATATTATATCACATTTTGACCCTGCAGAGAATAAATGTAAAATATATATGATGGACAGGACCACCACATGAATAGCCATATTGTTGGGAAATAACAGAGCATCCCTTTATTTACTTATTACTGAGACAACTTTACAAGGGGTCTTCAAAACAGGCATCTCTTTGTAGTGTGAGGAGGGTGAAAGATGTAATTGTAGTTTATATAGCCTCATCCACCATCTGATGGGACAGATAACAGTTGTGTGTTTCATATTTTTGGACTTGGTTTATGAGACCTAGTAAGCATAATTGTTTTTATTAAAATATTATTTTTCAAAATTTAATTTAATAAATGTATTATATTAGTTTTTATTATTTATTAAATTATTAATGATTGTAAGTTAAATGACTTCAGAGATGCCAGCTTCACCATCTGCAGAAGCAGCAAACCTCTGTCATCACAGTGCTAAAAGGCAAATTGTCAAAAATATAAGCATCTATCTGCAAAACTGAAGGCAAAACTGTGACTGGAAGCAGAGATAGGCTCACGCTTAGTTTCTCCAGGGCAATGTTTTCTCCTTTCTTTTAATAGAGCTTGTGTTCCCCATCTTTGTTTCTCTCCAGTGGTTCTACCAAGGTGTGCACATACTTGATCAAGTGAGAGGCTAGTGTTTAGTCTCCTAGTATCACAGCACTGTGACTTTCATTTCTGTTACTGATAAAAAAAGGTATCACTCAAATTTCCCCTTAAAAGTGTTTACATTGCGTTCCATCCTTTTCTGCAAGTCCACCCTAGCTGGCTGTTACTAGAGATACATTGACATTAAAACTTGGAAATCTCTCCTTTTCCTTCCTATGCTTGTCTGCTTTGGTGGTTCTTTATATATTGAACTGATACATTTATAAAATGTTTGCTCTCATTTTCAAGCAGATCCAGGACTCTAGTATTTTCAGGTTTTCAATATACATTACGTATGCATATATGCTATAAAGCCTTTTCACCTCCTGTGTTCCTGCTGCTCTGTAATCAGTTTGCTCTGACTTTTTTCCTGTTTTGTGACACCATAGCAGAATATTAGATTATAGTTGTGTAGTGTTTAACATAATAACATGAAAACGGGTAAAACCTAGAGCTCTGTGTAGCCAATATGCTTATATCTTTAAACCCAAACTTGATTTATTTTCAGAAGTCTGCTTCAATGATTAAAACTTTTGAGTCCTCCCATAAAAAAAAAAAATAACTTTTTAAAAAGCAGACTCTTCAAAAGATTCACACCTTTATGAATCACACATTGTGCACTCTGGAGCAGTATATGAATAGATTAGATTCTTGCTAGAAATTATTTAGTAAGTTGGACTGGCAAGCACTGAATCAGCATTTAAAAATCTGAAGTCAGTATAGTGTTCCCTGTGTCAGTCCTTGAGTTAATTCTCCTGTCTTTTATCTATTCCAAGTTAAAATCTCCAGAACCACTAAAACTCAAACATACAGAATAATTTTAGTGAGATAGGGGAGCTCAAGACTGAAGCTACAGCAGAGCCTGAATGAATCCTGCATTTGTGATACAGCTTTTTCTGCATTAAACAAAAGAGATATAAATATCATAAATTAATATGGGGATAAAAATTATTGATGTCCCTCAACATGTACAAGATGACAGAAAGGATGAATTTTAATGCTGTCAAAGTAACACCAAAGTGTTTATTCTTCTGAGGGGTGGGATGATTTCACACGGCAGCCAAAAGAGTGTGACCTAATGCTTAGCACTGATGGGATCCATCTAAGTGGAGGTCTGTACAAAATGGGTGTCTGCAGGCTTAACTGTTAATTAGTTCCAATACTGGTTCAGCAATCACAGCTATGTTTCCTGTGACCTCACTAGTGTGGCATCTGGGCAATTATCTTTGGGATAATGAGCCGCTTCATCCATAGCAGAACAACACCATCTCCTCTAGGCTTGCAAAAGATCAGAGACAGTGTGCTTCTCATCAGGGTGCCTGCCATCCCCTTTGTATCACATCTTATCTCGAGCTTAACCTTTCACATCCTATATTAATTGTTTTTAGATTAAAAATTAATGAATCAATGTTAACAGCATTGAGGGAGGTGTGGGAGGGTGTGGGGTGTTGTTAATAAACCCAAAGTATCATCCAAGAGGTAATTTAGATCTTAAATATTCCTGTCTGGGTTCTGAAATGAAAAAGAAACAACCTTCCAGATGACTTGTTACAAATGATTGTAATCTTTTTCACCTATGAAGAACTGTGATTAGCCGAAAGTATGGTCCTTGCTTCTCAACAGTACAGTTTTAATGAAAATAATATCTACTAACTATTCATATAATGTACAAAAATTATAGAAACAACCACAAACAGACTACCATTTTAAAATATTTTTGTATTCCATACCGTGATGTAGAGCAAAGCCTTTAAAACATTTGACCTTTGAGAGGTTTTTCTTGTATTTCAGTTCATTCTTAAAGGGTAATGTGGAGATTTGCTTGATTCCTCTGAAATTATTGAATGTGTTATGGCTAAATTTCTGTAAAGCTACTCTTTCATGCTCATTGATGAGCTATGAAGCTTTCCCCTTGCTTAGAGGAGTACTTATAAAGACATGTTGTGCTTTCAGAAGGTGTCTCAATCAGTGCAGGAACATGACATGAGTTTCTAATGTTTTGGATTGCTTTGTTTCAACGAAGCAGAAATAGTAAATACTTGAAACTTGAATTCTGTCTCCGTCCCTTAGGTTTTGCAGACTTTATGTGCTTTTACCTTTTCTCTCCAGCTTGCACATTGCAGTTAAGCTTCTTCAGACTTTGATTAAACTAAAGGAGAGTGGGTTCCTCATGTTCTAAGGCAAGAGTGCTGCTTCCAGCTAAGAGTAGCTATTGAGTTTCCTTAAAACAGCAGCTAGAAAGTTACTCAATACCTAATAAAAAGAGAGAATATCAAAATTTGTTCTATTATCTCTTTTTTTATATAAGCTAATACTAATAACTCATCATCATGTTGTTTGACCTACAGAACATATCTTTGATGGCTCTGAAAATATCGTCCTTGTTTTTATTGGCATAGCTATTTTAATTTTGCTTTTATGTTCATTCAGCTGTAACTCTCTAGTTATGGTTTACTATGCCTTTGAACTGTATTATAGATCTTGTTTTTCTTCCCTCTGTATCAAACTAATCAAATACTATTAATTAATTTACATTGTAACCTACAGATTTTCATTATCACAGTGAGAAGGTGAGAAACTAAGAGACTAAGTTGTATGGGATATTTGCTTCAGAAAGTCCGAAGGAGATTTTATTGTTTTTATATATAAAATACATAAAATTCTAAGTTGCCCTGATGATCCTTCTTCATGACTTTGAATTTCATCAAGGCAACCTCTATGAGTGCAGTAAGTTGAAAAATCTGATATGCAGTTTAAATTACACAAGTATCTTAAAGGCAAGGTATTCAACCTCAAAAGTTACCTCTGGGGGTAATAACTCAATTTTCTCACTTGCCTGCATGGTGTATTAGTAGGGATGATAGCAGTGTTTTGAGAAAGCATACGCCACGCTAGACTCTCCGTACCTCATGAGATGATACTGATGCTGTCTGATGGCTTTCTCTCTGAACATGTCGCCTTTTGTTTTGGATGCCTGGTGAATGCAGCTGTTGTTGCTGTGCCTAAGTAGCTGTTTCCCTGCATTAGTTCTCATCTGCACCATTCCTCTACTGATCCATTCCTACATTCACTTTGCGCTGATTTCGAGTGCCTCTACTGCTTTAACCAGAGAAAAATAAAAAAGGCCACTGTTTCTTGCAGCCACTCGTCTTTTTTGGTACATAAGCAATTTAGTACACATACTCCTTTGCCATTAAAATTCCTATTATGAATCTTTATGAGACATCACAAATGTGCAGAGTGCAAATACAAGAGCACAGTTCAATCAGTAAAGGTTAATGAAGACAGCCTATTAGTACCCTGCTGGGTTTGTTGCTGAATGCATTGTAGCAATGCTTGGAGGCTTTGCTCTCAAGGGATCCCCAGTACAGTAAGTCAGGGGATGCACCATATGTGGACAGAGAAATGAAGAACGCTTGTAAGTTCACAGACGAGGCTGAAAAAAGGGTTGTAATTAGATGACTAAATAAGAAAAACCAAAATTTAAACAGCTGGCAAGGACCATTAAAAGGATCCTGTCCCTTTACTTTGGTAAGGTGGATATGGGAATGGGAAAGTTATTAAGGTCATGTTTCAGGCTGAAGTACTTCTCTCCTCCTTCTGTGTTTATCAGGGGCAAATGCTCCTCTTTGCAGCCAGGCTAAATTAAAGAGTTTGGGTGTTGGCAAAGTTATTTGAAGGTCCAGTTGCTTTGTTCAGTGTCTCAATTTTTTTTGAGATGTTTCATAACTGAAATTGAAAATTTAATTCATATTTCTCTGTCCTTTTAAGACAGTACATCTTCACTGAAGTGGCCAGAATGTCTCCCTGAGCTTGGAAAACTTTTCTGAGTGTCTATAGTGATGGACATCTACCCCACAAGGAAATTAATCTGAATATTTGAAAATGGCCACAATCACTTTAGGTATGTTAATTAGAATTTATGTTTAGTCTCTTAAATTTAGACATGCTGATAAGAAATCTTTTCAATTAGATTCTTTTCTTGGTTTAGTCATCTTTTAGGATCCCTTGGTAAAAATTCATAACAGAGGCAGAATTCAAACCTCCAAAAGAATAAGAATAAATGTTGAGTACTCCCTTTACCCTAAGTACGCCTCTCTGCTTAGCAGTTTCTTTTATGTTAATATTAAATGGACAAAGGAAATAGAAAAAAAGGCTCTTTTCCAGTGCTTAATGAAATGCCAATGTAAGTACAAGGAAAGTAGATTTTGAATAGATCAGCATTGTGTGAGATGATTGTTTTGTGCTGTTAAGTAAAATCTGGAGTTCTGTATATCCAACAGCTAGATGTATTTGGAAAGGTGATCAAAGCTCCTTTGTCTAAATTAGAGAAATTGCATCTGTCATCATATGTATAATTGTCTTGTAATGGCGCAAGGAAAATGGAAATACCTCAAAGTGGAAAATTCATTTACCAGAAATAGATGGAGGTGAAAGAAAGGTGGAGTAGTGGTATCTCTCCCAGAGGCATGCTCTAGAAGAGGATTTACTGACTACAATAACTGCATAAAGATCAAAAAAAACCCAACAAAGTAAAAGATTGACTATAAAAAATAATTCTCAGATACATTTCCTTCTTATTAGATGTTGTGTGCAACTTGAAGATTCTTGACATAGAGGGAGAAAAAGTAACAAAACAATTCTTTGATGTGTACAGGAATAGAAACAGTGGATCCCTGGGTCTTCGGAAATCTGCTGGATTTGCCAAGATAGGAGAATTGCCAAATCTTCTGGGTTTGCTAACATTTGCTGACATAAATGTGCGTAATTCCCAAGGGATTTTGAGGCACGAGCTTACATCACATAACGGCTGATAATTAAAAAGAAAGGAGAATTGGAACAGTAAAGGAAAGAAGATATTGACCAAACTCTGTGGAATGTCACTTCAGCTGAAGCTGAAGTAATTCTTCATCTACGCAAAAGGCAACAAATATTTTTAGGATCAGCGGACCATTAAAGCCAGAGTCTAGTTTGAGTCAGCATTGGAATTTGAATTATCACACAGATATGCAGAGAAATAAAGGTGAGGAAGCCAAGCTTCTGTTATCTAGTGATGACCAAATAGCATTATTTGATTGTCGTATCCAATGTCATGAGAATTGAAAATATACTACTAAGTCAGGGTTTTTTTGTTTGTTTGCATGTTTGGGGTGTTTGTTGTTTTGAGTTCATGCAGCTCCTTCTTCTCATGAATGTAGATAATGTCATCTTTATGTTTGGTGTTAATTCAAATCATAGAGGGACAGAAAGTGAGGCCTAACATTTACCTGGATGTTGGCAGGCTCCAGGATGTTATTTGCAGGTTTTAATAATACTAAGGGGAGATACAGCTCTGTCTGATACATGGTCTCTTGGCTTATTTCTAGCTTATAGTTCTAGTACAGCATTTTTGGAGGAATAAGTTGCACATTCTTCAAAAGCAAAACCAACCAAACAAAAATTCCAGCACAGAATCAGATTAACTCCCACCAGTCTGAAAATGTAATTGGATTAGGTAAGGGTTCAGTAATGATCTTTAAATGTTTGCACACTCTCAGGAATATTTGCAAAAGTGGAAGTGAAAATTATCATCTCTCTAAGAGTTCTGTGAGTGAAGGATCAATAAAGAGTTATAGAAAATGAAGAACTGAAGTAATACTCTAATACAAGAGGAACATCCAGCAAAAAAATTCTCACTGAATGTGAACAAGGTATGTTGTCATTTAAATCTGACTTCAGTCAACTGAATTTTGTTAATTTAGTCAACAGTTAATTTTGTATCAAGATTAGCACTATAAAGAGTATAAAACCAGGGGCATCACTGCTGGAAGTAATGGGGGTTAAAAGAATTAATGTTTCAGGGACAGGAAAACATATATTGCCCCAAGGGCAGTATTACTCAGTGTTAGAAGTCCATATCTCTTGAATATCCCCAAAGCATAAAAAGTTTGTAACATGGAACTGATATCACTGGTTTAATCTCACATTATTCTATTAAAATTAAAGAACAAAAAGGCAGAACTGTAGTATATATTTAGCCCAGGCTTTAAAATTTTCTCAGGGTGTTTTGTGTGTATGTGTCTGCATACTTAGTGATCAAAGAAGCAGAGTACATCTCTACAGGAATAATCTGGTGCAAATGTACATTACTCACTAGTTACTCTGCTGCCAGTGGGATTTACACGTGTATAACATTAGGACTCAGAAATGACTGTCTGGGGAACTACTTGCTCTTTGGGCCATATTAGAAGTTGGCTACCTTTTTAAGTTATTCTGAATATTGATGAGCATCTAAATAGGTACATTTTTATTTACTGGGAACCAAAGGAGTGCCGAGTTGCAAATACACCTAGGCTCCAGAGACTTTCAACTGAGCTATAAAAACTTCTCAAAATTGCAGTCAGAAAGAAAACACAGACTCCTCAAAATATTAAGCTATTTAAGAATTAGGTGTTTCTTCAGTCTTTTTGTAATTTGAACTAACAGAAACATTGTCTACTGGTCAGTAATCACAGGTGAAAACTAGGCCTTGTGAGCATCAATAAGAATTCTGCCAACAACATCAGGGGAGCCAGGATTTCCATATTAATTTCTGGATGTGTGTGCATTACATTCATGAATAGCTGAAGTGAAACACTCTGTCCATATCCATAAATCTCCATTTCATGTTTCTACTACCAAATAGGTATAAAATTGTGTATACTATACTCTAGAGCCTATACCCTTGAATATGAAAAAATTGGGTTCTAAATATGTCTGTTGACAAATATACAGATTGCCTGAGAAAATCCTTATATGCAAAATTTACTGCTGACTATATGCGGTATGCCTGCATATCAATTGCAATGACACAGTAAAGTTTATTATGGATTTTCAGGGGTGTAGTGTGATAGCAAGTTTAAAAAGTGCTTGAGGAATATAAACTACCAATGAAAATTGTAAGGAAGAAAAAGTACACTGTGCCTTATGCATTAGAAGAATGATGCTAAGAGCATTACACCTGATGGAGTTATAAACTAGCTGCATTAGTGTATACATTTTACAATGTATATTATGTACATCACCGTTTTTGGGAGCAATGAACAGCCTACTGGAAATTTCTCAGTTTCCCTTTAAGGTCATGATTGTGAAGAGGACATGACTGATTTGTTTTTCTGGTAGCAGCAGATTCTAAAGGTCATTCCTATTTTTAAATTATAGAATTTCTTTGTGTGTTTCCTTTTTTTTTCACTTTCAGTCTGCATATATGTAATGCAGATTTATTGGCATGACAGTTTGCAAAAAGTGAGTTTCAAAATCATGTGCTTGACTAAATTTAAATCAGGGCAACCCTGACTGGGGAATGAGATGCTGGAGAGCTGTGCTGTAAAAAGGGACATGGGGTCCTGGTCGATGGCAGGTTGAACATGAGTCATTGTGCCCTGGCAGCCAGGAGGGCCAAGCGTGTCCTGGAGTGCATCAAGCACAGCACGGCCAGCTGGGCAAGGGAGGGGATTCTCCTGCTCTGCTCTGAGCTGGGAGGCCTCACCTCGAGTGCTGGAGGCAGTTTTGTGTGACACAATATAAGAAAGACATTAAATTGTTAGAGAATGTTTAAAGGAGGGCAACAAAGATAGTGAGGGGCCTGGGGGAGAAGTCATACGAGTGGCTTGAACTTGGTCTGTTCAACCTGGAGAAGTGGAGACTGTGGGGACATCTCATTTTTGTCTTCAACAGTCTCATGAAGGGATGCAGAGGGGCAAGTATCAATTTTGTCACTCCTGTGACCAGAGACAGGACTCAAGGAAATGGCATGAAGCTGAGTTGGGGGACATTTAGGTTGGATATCAGGAAGAGGTTTTTCACACAGAGTGTGTTGGACACTGAAACTGGCTCTCCAAGGACATGGTCACAACATCAAGCCTCTCTGAGTTCAAGAAGTGTTTGGATGATGCTCTCAGGCACATGGAGTAAATCTTGGGGTATCCTGTGCAGGGGCAGGAGTTGAACTTGATGATTCTTATGGGTCCTTTCCAATTCAGTGTATTTCATGATTCTGTATGTAAGTATACAGGTGAAAATTCAGTGTATCTGCTTTGAGGGGGTATCGATACTTACCAACACTATTTACATAGGACGTCTTTCTTTTGTGGTGAATTACAGACATGAAGTACAGGCATGAAGAAATTCAGTAGGTTATTAAAAAAGAAGAGCTAAGTTTAGTACAACTTCTTATTACCAGACTTCTTATTACCTATCTCCAAATGCATAATACCCACAACCCAGCTTTTTGTGATGCTCAACCCTTTTGTAAAGCTGTGAAACAGGTTGTCCCAAGACAATGTCTCTCTTCTTGATTGTGTGTGTGTGTGTTTGTACATTAGCTTACATGACCTCCAAAGATCCCTTACAGCTTAAAGTATTCCACAACTATATGATACAGCTGAAGCGGGAAATTTGTAGCAAAGTGATAATGCCAGATGATTTTAAATTTAGATTGCAATAATGAATATCCACAAAAAATCACCTGAATGCCAGATGTCCTACAGGGTTCCAGTGGGATAGTTTGCAAAGCAACAGTCATTACGTTTTCAATAAGAATTGCAGAAAGAATGGGTATTTACTTTGGAATCTTTTCAGTGGGAGCAAAATAAGTAAAATCTGTCTCTGGAAATAGGGAGACTAATATAAAGCATCGTTTCTATTGTAACCATGTGCATGCAACCAGAGTCAGCTGAGGCAAACAAAAATAGCATTTTCAAGCTCATACATACCAGGACTGCAAGTGAATAAATTCATTCTGAAATTATGTGAAGTCTGCTTGAATGCTCTTCTGATAAGCAATCCCATTTTACAAACACCTGTTACCTCTGCTGTGGATGATCTATACAAGAAGAAAAATCTTGGATGTAAAAGTGAGTCTGAAAACTCCATAAAAACCTTTGGTCTTCCTTGGAGCTTGAAGTAAGGATATATCTTTGTTAGGTCAACGGAATCTGTAAGGGATTGAAAGGATTCTTTAAATGATTGCATGGTATTTATTACAATACAGAGGAATAGTAATATATTTTCTGTGAACTGTACATCTTTCTCTCAAACTGTTTCCTCTTTTCAACCACAGAATACTTCCTTACCCATGCTTCATCAGGGTTTTTCTATTAGCCAGATAGGAATTTCAGCTCTTATTGTGGAATTATGATCCCTTCTTTTGGTTGCAGCAGCTATAGCTTTCACTGAAAATAGGAATTATCTGTCCCTTTTGATGTCCCTTTTCATCTCACTCAATGTTACAGCTCTTTGACAGAGTTTCATATAGCCAAAATTTTATAGCAAGCTTTAGCTTTTTTTTTTTTTCCTCCTGAGTGTTCAGCAAATTTCCTTCAGGTAACTGCCGGATTATATTTCATAAAGATATTTGAGAATTTTGCATTTTTTTGTTGTGGAAGCAACAAGCAACACCTAAGGAAATTAAAATGTTATCCAACATTAGCTTTCCAAACATAGTAACTCCTTGTATATTTGGTACATACCAAATCCAGAAGGCAGAAGATTGTCTGCATGGATGTTTGACAGTGATGGAAATAGTCAAGTTAAGTGAAGCCAGATTTGGTCAATGCTTTTTTACAGCATACTGGTTAAAGCAGAGGTATGGCATAAAATGCAATTTTAGAATAAAAATTATTATAGTTTTCAATTTAGCCATAGGAGAGGAGAGCAAGTGAATTAGCCCTCCAAGCATTACAAGAAATCTCAATTTTCAGGCAATTCAAATGTCTTGGATTTGTTCTTCCTTGGAGCCTTAAAATGTCCTTTTTATTTTTTTAATAATCTTTTTTTTAAGAAAAGGGATAAGATGAGATATTAGTGATAAAAATACTCAACATCTGGAATGAATGAATTTGTTATTGATGAGTGTACAATGAGAGTGAGGTAAACTAGCAGACTATGTATTAACAAAAAAGATAGTTAAATAAATTTATGTTCACTTATTTGCTTCCTTAAAACTTAAATATGATGTGCAGTCTTAGAATAAACTGATAATTTGGTTTTGCTTAATAAAACTGAATTGAAATAACTGATACTCTAGCTGAATTCTGCACGGTATATTGATTTTTTCCAATTCCAGAAGAAATTAGTGATCAAAAAAAAATTACATCTTGGAAAAAACCTGCTGTCTAAACCACAAATCTGTCTTACTCTTTTTTTCAAGTCAACATTAAAATAAGTACTCATTCTTTAAAACAGACCATTAGAGAGCTGAAGTGTAAATAACTATTTATTCCAGTTCTCTGGAGGAAAATGCATCTAGTTTAGGCATTGATTTAGCTCTGAAAATTATTTGTGTGTAATTATAAAAGACATTCAAGAAGAAAGTTAATTAATCTGATAGTCTAGTAGAGATTTATATTTGTCAATGTCAATATAGCAGGAAAAAGTTAGAGGAGTTAACAAGCTATATCTTGTTATACAGCTATAACTTGTCCTGAGGGATATTCTTTGACATGAAACATCTTTTGCTAATATTAACATCCTAAAGAATGTATTCTTCAAGAACCATGTGGGATGGAGAAGCCTGTCAAAAAGTATGCAAACGTCACCAAGCTGCTCAACATTTAACTGTGGTGCACAGAAATTGTGCTGGTGACACCACCTTCTAACTGGCTGAGATGAGTCAGGGAAGGAAAAGGCAGTTTTATCGGTGTTTAGGCATTTGGTTTCTTCAGCGGAAATGGGTCTTGCTTGGAATTTCAGATATTGAAAATGTGCTTTCTGGAAAAAGCAGTGGTCAGGGAACTAGTGACTCCTACTGATCCATCACAGAATGTACAGTTAGTGAAAACACAGGAGCAGGTAAGACCAGTTAGGTTCAGCACATGAATATTTAAACCCTGTGATCAGCACAATTACGTATGGAAGCACCAAATCCATTTGCCTGAAACCACAACAGTAAAGAGCACTCCACAACCCCTAAAAGATTTCTGTATGGTTGGTCTCTGATAACCCATGCCAAGGCCTCTAGAAGACTGATGATCATGTCAGGGTATGGTTGTATCACACAGAGCTGACATCATCACAGTTGAGAGGGGCAGCTGTCCAGGTTGCTGTGTGGTCCTGTCTTGTGTGATCTCCTCTCAGCCACCTGAAGGATTTTGTCTTAGCCACATAATTCTGACATCTTTCTGCTTCTCCTTCTGCATAGGAAATGATGAAATGATGATTCTCCAGTCAGTGATGACTCTCAAGGTGCCATTAGGGACTGAACATTTACTTTCTCGTCTGATACCAAACATTGCTGGTATGTAGTTGTTGCAAAGAGAAGAACTACCTTTTTGTTCTCCTGAATTCCCAGATCACTTTTTCAGTATTGGAAGATTTGAAAGGAACAGGTCCAAGATTTGTCCATTTCAAACCTATCTCAGGCTTCACCTGGTCTTCTCCCTCCTCTATTGTAAGCAATCATGTCTGTCTCGATAGTATGTAAATAGATGATAATTTATTCATTAATGTCTTGTATTTGTCTGGTTTTCCAGCTGATCTGAACTATTTGAATACAGTATTCTGTGAAACTAACAGGAGAACTGGTTTCTACCTTTCCCTGAGCATTTATAACCTCTCTCTCTGTAAATAGACCTTGCAAAAATGAAAAAATGCTAACAGTTGGTAAGAATCGTGGAACAGAGACTAAATAGCTTGATTCCTTTCTCAGGGCTGCTGTAGAAGTTCTGAATTGTTGACCTTGGGATGTGACTGGTCAGAATGCAGAAAATAGTTTTGCTTCAGAAGAAATAAATAATTATTACCTTTTTATTAGAAACGTGTGTATCTCGTTATCTGCTCAGTTTTGTATTGTGATCTACTGGAAGAATTAATTTGTTTTCAGGGACAATTGAGTAACTCTGCCAGCTGTGCAAAGAAAAGGAATTACTTTTGAGGCCCAAAAGACTTCTGATTTTATATGGTTTTTTTATATTCCTGCCTCTGTAAACTACCATTGTATAGTTACATATCTTCTTAATTGACTCTAGTACATTTCCTACCCTTTCTCTTAGATTTCAGAACAATAACCCAACTTTCTAAGCACATTCCTGAATATTGAAAACTCTTATTGTCGGGAAGAGGACCTACAGGAGCAACATTTTGTTTTCCAAATAGAGTGTGAGAAGTCATGACAAAAAGTGGGGCAAAGAAGCCCTTGGACTAACTCCAAGGGGGCTGACCCAGGGGTGGGTTACTGGGGCAACTGAATCTCCTATTGTACGTACCTGTTAGATACCCTAATTAGTTAACCTTATAAAATTGTGGAAATCAGCTGTTGGGTGTTCCCCATCATTACCAGGACACCTGGAAGCTTCCAAATAAAGATCTGCTTTTTAACTTTACTATTCTAACAGTGCTGCTAGGGTTTTTGTCTCCTTTTGGTTATAGGCAGTATTTTGGTGAATGGGTCTTTCAGAGATTTTTCTGTACTTCTGGTTGAACAGTTAGTGTGAGTACTTGTGTACCTGTTTCAGCTAAAGTGAGCTGTGCTTGTATTCACCTTTTAAATAGTTGATCTTTGATGACTTGGCTCTGCTTGTGGCTGTGGCTTAGAGGCAAGGATGTGGCAAGAAGGAAAATTTACTTAAAAATTCTGAGGGCTGTCAGGATCATCTGATTGCAGATTTATGAGACGTACAGCAGCAGGTCATAAGTGTTAACATTGGCAGCTAAAGTCTGATGCAGAAGGAAGGCCAAGAAATAGTAAAAAAGGTACAGAGATAATAAAACCCACCATAATATGGGGAAACCCCCACTCTCCTAAACAAAATAGAAGTTCTTAATACCTTGGGTTATAGGTGGGTAGGTTTACTAGTGCACATCAACAGTGCAGCATCCTTTGCCCTTTTAATTCAAGAGACTTGAACAGAGTGTACTGCATGGTCAACAAAGATTACTCATCCTTGTTCCTAGGAAAGGTAAATCTCCAGGGTTCCTTTGGAGCTGAATGGAGGGTGATTGTTATAACAAGAGACAGGTATGTTGAAGCTGGTAAGACAAATTTTGGTAGTTGGAGTTTTGTGGCCTTTTTTGTTTGTAATATCCATTATATCTATGTCAAATTCTTACCCAGATAGTAATGAAAGTGTCAAAATCTTGAATCTGGAGTCATGCTGAACATGCTTATGCTCCAGGTCAAGGACACACTCATATTAAAAAAGATGCTTTTGCCAGTGTATTTAAACATCAGTTATTCAGGTTTATCTCATGTGTGTTGATGGGTTGCATCAGGTTGGTTTTTTCCCTGATTTATTTTTCCACACTGCAATGCTTTACTCTTACACAGTGCCTATTTCTTAATGAGATCTCTGCCATTTTACACTTTCCTATATAGCAAAGCACTCTTACTCAAACATTAAAACTCTTAGATAATCTTTTTGTCTAATGACTGCGTGTGTGAAAACTTTGTCACTTTGGTCGCTACTGACTGCAAAGTTATTGACCTTTTCTACTCAGCAGTCCCCTATCACAGGAGTTAACAAAAATCAAGGAAGTAGAGCTTCCTTGAACAGAAAAAAAAGAACACTATGTTTCTGTTCTAACAACTCATTACAAGTTGTGGGCTGTATTTATTATAAATATATTATTTCATCTTAGAGTTAATAATAAGCTAATAACAATAAACTTGCCTGGGGAGGTGGTCACAACACCAAGCATGAGTTCAAGAAGCATCTGGACAATGTTCTCAGGCTCGTTGTGTGACACTCAGGGCTGTCCTGTGGAGGGTTAAGAGTAGATTTCAATGATCCTTGTGGGTCCCTTCCAGCTCAGCAGGTTCTGTAATCCTGTTAAATTTGTAAATTATTATCAGTAACTGCAATAATTTTGCCGTCAAGTTTCAATTTATGTCGTCAAAGTATGAATGTAACTCTCTATATACATTTTACTTAATACTTCCCTTTAACCAAGCTGCTTTCACTGACTCTCTGTAAAGTTTTGGACAAATCACTATTTCCATACTCTATTTGATTTTACCTTGATACCCAAAGTTTTGGGATTATTTTCCCTTTTTTTATATCTTTTTCCAGAATCCCCACAGAAAATATTAAGTTTGAGCCAAGTACTGAAATCTTTGAAGTAAAAAGCATACATCTCAATTATTAGTGGTTTCTCAGTCCTTTTTTTCCTAGTCTTTCAACATAGATTAAGTCAATCCTGTGAACTGTAATGGGTCTTTTACTTCCTTGTTTGTTGGTTTGATTAAAAAAATTGGGATGGAATTGTAAGGAAAGACATTTGCAATCTAAATTATTGAGGTTTTCTTAATATAAGACCTGCAGAAGAGGAGGTACCTGATGGCTGTATACTCATAGATGAAATATAGAAAATCCAGAGGGATAAAGAGGCTGATAGGAACTTTGATTTCAATCTGCTTATTTTGGATGTAAATGCTGTATTTCAGGTGTTTTAAGGTTGAATATTGCTTATTTTTCAAAATGAAAAATTAGATTCTTGAAACCTAAATGCTATAACTACGATTATGATGCTAATGATTTATAATAAACATTACTACAGTGAAATATTTACAACAGTTGAAAATCTGAGTAATTTTAGAACTTCTTCATTTATCTTTAAGCAGAGAAGGGGTTGTGGGCCATAGTGATTTTATTTATTGAAGTGCTGGATTTTGTTCTAGTTTGGGTTTATTTATATTTGGTTATGAGCAAAGGCTGATTCTCTCTCTTTAATTCTCTAACTTAAAATATAAGGAGGAGTATAACTGCAGTCTGTGGTGAGTTAAATTATATTAATGTAAAACTTCTATTAAATGGTTGATTTGTGATTGGGAAGATCTCACACTGATAAAGTGGTGGTAAAATTTATCCCTGATTTTGAGTGAGCTGTGAAATTCTCATATATATACAATGCTTTTATAATTGAGAAAGTATAAGATAATAGAAAAATTATATAGCAGGTCAAGAGCAGCATTCTGTCATTTTTCTCATCATGACTTGTCTTTGACAGCAAAGAGAAGCTTCTGTTAAGACAAATTTGTTCTTTTGTTGTTAGCTCTCCATCACGCAGGATAGCAAAACTACTGAGGTAGTACCTATATTTGCATAATAGCTCAGACAGCAGACACTGTTGAAAAGTGCTAGTGACTCATATTTTTTTCTGTCATTGACTGTAGCTAAAACCCTGTCTCATAATGAAGTGAATAAGCAGCAAAAATTTGTATGATTTATTCTAAGCATTCAATATACCTGCAAGTCACTGTTCATTCCTATGGAACAGTAGGTCAGCTCAAAGTCTGGATGAAGCAATTCATGCAGTAGATGGGGAAAATACATGAGCAAGACACATGCAGAGACTCAGTATGCTTTGCCCTTCCAGCTGTCCATGGAATTTAAATGCCCATTACCACAAGAAATATGTCAGTCTTGGTTTGCTTTGTATTCCTATTGTACTTATCATAGAATCAAAAGTACTTGCCTACCCAAGCTGTTCTGGTAGAATTTTCTTTTTAATTAGTTGGTTACAGCATACATTTTGTCTTCAACTTTCTTCACTTCTGTTATGGAGTACTTATTAAAACTTAGATACTTTGGTATTTTTGCCTTTCAGTATATGAAATTCATTACACTGACATTTAATCACTTCAGAATTTCCACACCAATTTTTCTAATGCAAGTAGACTAACAGTAGAGCAGAGGTACACTCTGCAATTTGGTTTGCAAATGAAATACTGGAAGGTCTGATGAATCAGAGTTCTTAAGCACAGAGTTATTTTGAGCTGATGCCCTCTTAACATCACAAGGAGTACACCCTTTCAAAAAAATGTTTCATCAGGTCAATAAAAGACATCAAATGTTGGCCTTTTGTGCATTACTTTCTGATCAGAGCTTTGGAAGACTGGTGTGTGATTACCAAGTAACCTTCATGTCATATTAAAAGGAGCTCCTCTGCTCCCACTTACGTTTAGAACTAAAAAATCTTTCAAGACCACATGAATTATTACAGACAGAATGTGAACATGCTGAAGGAACCAAAGAGGTAGTATAATGGATGGGAAATAATAAAACAGCGTCCAATATTCTAAAATTCCCATTAATTATTGTAACGCCTTTCTTGATTGGGGCATTTATATCTCTGATTTTTTGTAAGCTATCTGAAGGAACCACTGCACTGCCTGGTATCCACCAAGTACCTAAAAATATTACTTTATTTGGTCTGTGACATTTTCTGGGTGGAATATAATTTTCTGCTTTATTCCATGCTACTCCTGCTTTCCCCACCTTCTCAGTGGACGTTTCACCAGTCCAGGTATCACTGATAATTGGTACAGTTTAATATCTTGGGGAATGAGACTGTCTGTAGAAGTTCAGCAAGTGCAGTGTGAATGGTGCTGGGTAAATGTCTATGTATACCCTTATGAGAATCTGATAAGGCATATTGTATTCCTTCCCAAGCAAACTTCTCTTTATCCTACCCCTTCAAGAAATCCATAAAGAATGTAACTTTTGTACTGAACCCTGCCCATCCAGAGGTGTACAGATGCTTGCAAGATAGATGTTAGGTTTGCAATGTTTGATACAGCAGCTGTTAGTGGGGCTGCATTGTCAATTGCTCAGTCACCTTGATGACCAAAACAACCAGACAGGTGAGATAATTGGAAGTGGTTCTGAAGATGATTGTTTCTCCACATCACCTGTGATTTCAGAAATTCTATTTCATGCCGCAAGAGAGATTGGATACTGCAATATGTCAGTGATTTTGTGTCAGGTGGTACAAGGGCTGTATGTAGTACCTATAGAGCAGATTCCCTCTTTCTGTCTACACTGAAGGAACACACACTGCCTATCACCGTGTCCTAGGTTTGTCCATTTAAAACATCAAAACCTAAAATAGTTTCATGATGGCCTTTAATTATGAAGTGAGCAATTTCGCTGTGCCTCTCATTAGGGAGCCATAAACTGCCCTTGGCAATTTAACACACAACACTTGTGCAGTTCAGACTTCTCGCCTCAGCTGTTTGCCATATGGATCTCATGCCCAGCTTCTTATGTTACCATTGAAATTTGTGCTCCTGTATTTATTAAAATGTCACCAATTGTCCCTGAGGACTAACTGGAGCTAAAATGTGTGGGCCATCATCACCTATCCACTGATCAGCCTCCACATCCTGGACAATCAGGCACAATTACTCATTTTCTCACTTAATGGTCTGTAGTTTCTCCCTAAGTGGGAGGAAGGGGTTGCCGCCCTTTTTAGGGGGTTGAAATATGCTTCTTTCTCTCACTGTCTTTTTTCTGGAAGGCTTCATTTAGACTCAATGTAATGCCAGCAGGCTGACCTTGAACAGAGGCTATAGGAATGCCTAGGAATGATCTGGTAATCCAACCGTAATTCATTTCTCTGTTCTTGAGATGCTGATCAAGGGTTCTTACCTTTGTTATCTTTGGTCTAGTTTTTCTTCCCTCTTTCACTGGTCTGTCTTTGTAATCTCCTCACTTTGGGGCTTTGTTATTTAGCTGGTGCATTGTCCCAGCACATTTCACAGCTGGATTTAGCAATGTCTCAAATTAATTCTACCCATTTAGGGGGCTTTTTTTATTACATTCATTATCTCTGTCTATCTCATCCCATTTTGCAGCTAGCTAAGGTTTAATCATTGTCATGGATCCTCTAATCAGTGGTTTTAACATTGTGATATCTACTATAGCAGATAGTGGGACATTTTGGGGTCCTAATTTGTGCATGATCCTGCACACACAGCTTTTGTGACAGCTCTAGAGAGGTCACTTAGGAATTTAATGGGGATTATGGAGGGTTCACCTTGCTCCATAGTGTCCAACCCTCCAGGCCAATAAGCTACTTGTGTGGTGATGGAATGGGAGAGTTTGTTACCTTGGGTCCTAAATTTAAGGAAACTCCTAGGTCCCAGTAGCCATTTGCTCTCAACATGATTCTGTCGCCATCACTTAGACATACTTGCTGCAAGTATTCAGTTTGTTTCACTAAGGATTCTGCTCTGTCTCCCTTGCAAATTTGTCAGACGCAGTGGAGCCCATGTTTGTTTATGTGTCAGACAAACAAATGAAATGAGAACTGTTTCCTCACATACTATACATTTTAAAACACAGTGAGAAATGTGTGCGTAGTACGGCATCAGAAATAAAAATAAATTGAAAACTTCAAAAATGGTAACTTAAAATGGCAAAAAAAAATTCAGTATCTTTTTTTTTCTCTGTTGCCATTCATAGAGTCAATAATGGGAACTGATGCAGATTTTTCCCATGTGTTGATGGTGAATTTAAAGTTACTTCAATGTTGCTCATTTTCTTCTTCTTAATTTCCTGACAATTTTTTTCCTTTGCCACTTTCACATGTGGAATATATACCTATTCATATTCATATATAATATATACATATATGTAT
>VWYI01022109.1:77184-90533 GCA_013399455.1 Anthoscopus minutus | reverse complement strand
TAATGTGTCAAATTAAAAAGATGACATTCTAATGAGTCCCATTTGAGCAGTCAGTGCTGACACATTAATAATGAAATAAAATATGCTGCAGTGCTTCAAATATTTTGCAGCTGTTACAACAGCATGATTATCTAATACAGATATATTTACCAAATTCCACATTTTGTCATACAAGCATTTAAAATCAAAATATTTCTTTTTATTTGCCTAATCATTAACTGGTAATCTAATGACTTTTCAAATGTAAATCTAATCAGTGGCACTAGAATTGTTTTTTATTTCAAGTGGTGAAATAATCCCTCAGCTGTAACTATGCTCTGTTGTTACTTTCCCTCACTTAATCAAATATTCCCAGCCACATAGCAAGGTTCACGAATCCTTAAAAAGGGAAACTCTCTCTCCCAGTCCAAAAGTAATCTTTGGGCTCTAGAAAGTTAACATTTCCAAACAAAAGCAATGTTTTCAGCCCTTATAACCAAAGTAATTATTATAAGGACCAAAATAAAACATTTAACTTGGCTGGACACCTCCATAAAGCTTCAGTAATCAACAATTCTAATGTTTTCATTATCATCCATAAACTTACTTTAACCTCCTACCATATCAATAATAGTAACTCAGTGAAGCTTCACAAATTGTCATAACAAAATTTGCTTCTCCACTAACTAATTTCAAACTTGCTTTCTAATTTAAGAAAAATTATATTTGTATTGGGGAGGGGCTTTTTTCCCCCTCCAAGTATGCATGCATATTTTTCTGGATTTTGTTTCATTATGTAAAATGAAAAAATATGCTATTTGAAAACTGAATTAGAAATACATCTGCAATCATAGTCTGTGAACACACAACATTTTCATAATTGTAACACAGCACAATTGGGAAATAAACTGACAGATGGAGACTCCAATGCATTCTGCAGACTGCACTACAGACCTAACATATTAGTGGATTCACAGGATTGGAGAGACAACATCTGTATTAAAAGAAATTAATAGATTTTATACTAAAATGACTCATTTCGTTTTTGCTTAATATTGACTCTCTGCAGAAGTGCACATAAAATTTTAATTGTACCTACATTGCTAAGGCTGCTCATGACGCTTTAACATAGCTGTGGAAAGAAGCACCTTAAGTGGCTTGCTTGTCGTGTTTTGTGACAATCTTAGTTGCAAATTTTGAAGTTACTCAGTTACTAATTAAATTCCATAGATTATACATTTATGTTTAAAATGGATTCATTTATGAAAGACAGTATTGGACGATAATACAGGACCCAACAAAACTGACAATTTTCTGCACAAGAATAGCAGTGGTCCACGATCGATCCTGAGGTTAGTTCAGCTGGTCAGAGCAAGGTGTCACCAACACCAAGGTTGGGGGTTCAATCCCCGTATGGGCTGTACACTTAATAGCTGGACTTGATGATCCTTGTGGGTCCCTTCCAACTCAAGACTATTCTGTGATCTTAAAAACCTTAATTAGATTTATGGTCTGAGCCTGAATTTTAACAAGGCTTAACCCATTTCCCTCATCTCCTAAACACATTCCTCATTGTATAGTCAACCCACCTTTGTATGGAAGTAACAGCACCAAGCAAACAATTCATGTGTTTTCACCAGATTACAACTCATATACACATACATGTGTTGGTATATGTACATACACTCATTAATTTTTTCCCCAAATCTCTGACCATATCTAATACTATGTGCCATTTTTGAATAACTGGAAAAAAAGAAACTCTTATTACCTTTTCAGCTGTTAACTGTTTTGATGGTTTTTCTGATTCTCTCTCTTTCTTTTTATCTTCTTTCTTTTTTTCTTTTTCTTTCTGCAAAAAGAAACGGCATTTTGCTAGTACCCAATTTACAAACATATTGAATGTCTACAGCCATACAGACTATAAACAGAGATCTTCAGTTACTCCCCTTTAAATCAAAATTTATTCTTCTATATGCTCTCCTTCCAGAAATGACTCATTTTCCTCAAATACTAATACTAAAAATACTGTGACTTTTAGATTAAATGCAAGAAATTCAGTTTTTCACCTGCTCGTCTACTTTACTGCTTGATAAGCAGAAGGGATAAAAAACCCCAGTATGCTTCTCCTAAGCTAACCAGAGCTGAAGAAAAAAGCCATCTACAAATATAAGTATCTCTGTTAATTCACATAGCCTCTGTCACTGAGGGTGGATGTCAGCTGCTTTGACCAAAGAACTAGAATAAGGTAAATCGCACGCTGCTTTCTGCAGAAAGGTACTCATTTTTAAAAGCTAATCTAGTNGAACTCGTTTTTAAAAGCTAATCTAGTAGTCTTAAGAAACACTCTTAAATGTAAAAAAGTTGCCTTGGGCCATATGACAGGCCAGCTGAGTCATGAGATGCTAAGTTGTTCCAGTTTACTTTGAATGCATCACAATGACATCACAGAAATTTCTACACTTCAGTTTTTAATGAATGAATGTGCCAAAATTACTGACTCATCTGACTGAAGCAAAGCATAAAATATTCCTTAAGGAATAACATGAAGAAGATGCAGACTTTAAAGGTTAGTAATTGCTTTGACAAAGTGTTAGCCTGCCTGCATTTACCTTGTACAACTATGGCATAGTACTAGTGAGTATATTTGATCACTGTGTTTGATGAAACAAGGGTTTACCATCTATAATAAAGACAAGGAAACAGCTCCTAAATGTTCTTCCAGCCATTAGACTTGTGCCTGTTTGTTCAAAGCTTCAAAACAGCCTTGTTTCAGAAAACACTACTGTTCACAAGTTTCCCAACATTAGGAGGAACATTGAGAGGGTAGAACTGTCCATACAGCTCCAGTATTAAAATAAAACCATTAATAGTTTGTGTCAGTAAGGAATGTTTGTGGGCGTTTTTTGTTTGCTTTTTTGAGGGTTTTTTGGAGGTGATCAGGCACAGGAAGATCCAAGTAACATCTTCTTCAAAACTTCCAGTAATCCATTTTCAAACCTTTTGCCATATTTACCAGATGGATTGGGGCTACTCAGGTCCCAACTAAATCATGTTAACTATTTCATCAGGCATTAACCTGAACACTCAGTTCCTGGAAAATTAGACTATCACACAAAGCACCTGCTTACAAGCAACAGAAAGCAATGACCATAGTTATGGAATCCCAATAGGGGAATTTGGAACTTCTGTTCCAAAGAGAACAGAACAAAGAAACAGAGACCAACTTAGATATATAAGAACACAAAAGTGAACACAGTGGTCAAACTTGAGGCATTGCCAATACTGTATCTCACCTGTGGTAGTGCAAGGTATTCAAGAAATGTCTGTATGACTGGGACAAGTATAGAGCAGTATTTTATTCTGAGGTCACATAACCTGAGAGGATTACAAATGCATAGCCATTCCTCTCAGTGAAGCTCAGCCTTTCTTCCATTACTATTTCACTGACCCTAGTACCAACCTGCATTCTAAAATACACACAAAGTACACTGTTAGAGCAACAACTTTTTGAAAAGTCTTTCATTTTCTGTTCCCATATCCCACTCCAATCTCCTCAAGTTGAATAATTTAAATAAACATAATCTCTTCTTCCACAGAAACTTAGACAACTGCATCAAAAGAAGTGTGGCCAGCAGGTCAAAGGACATGATCCTCCTCCTCTGTTCAGCTCTCACAGACACTTCCTCTGCAGTTGGGGCCACCAACATGAGAAGGACATGGACCCACTGCAGCCCAGAGAAGGGCCATGAAGATGACTGGGAACTGGAGCACCTCTCTCTGAAGACAGGCTGAGAAAATTGGGGCTTGTCTAAGTCTGGAGAAGAAAGAAGACTCCAGGGATACTTTGTAACAGTCTTCCTATAGTAGCACCTTAAGTACCTAAAGGAGGCTTCAAGAACAATGGGTAAGGACTCAATCAGGACAGTGATAAGAGAAGGGGGAATGGCTTTAAAATGAAAGAGGACAGGTTTAGATTAGATACTAGGATGAAATTTTTTACTGTAAGCATGGTGAGGCATTGGAACAGATTGCCCAGGGAGGTTGTGGATTCCCTATCCCTGGAAGTGTTCAAGGCCAGGATGAAGTTTTGAGCAACCCGGTCTAGTGGATGGTGTCCCAATCCACAGCAGAGGGTTGGAACTACATAATCTTTAAGGGCCATTCCAACTCAAACCGTTCTAGGACTCTACAATTCTATGATTTGATTCCTCTCCTCCCAGGAAAGATTGTTTGGAGTATCTTACTTTAAGTAAGTACTCTTGTAATTACTCTTACTTTTCAATCACGTTAAATTTCCTTGAATATGTTTAAGTGAAAGTTGAGTTAGTTTTTGCATTTTTTCACTATGTCCTGATTTCCAGTTTGACATGACCATTTTTTAAAGTCTGTTTTGTCAAAGAAACCTCACTTCCAGAGTGAAAAGTATCTGGAAACACTTATTTTTCAAGACTTCAAGAACAAGGAGAGTTTGCATCAAGTTTTATATGGCAAACACTCCATAAAAGTGACCAAATATAAATACATGCCTCTTAGAATACCCTTAAAAAATCTCTGAAAGCTAAATGCTGAATGTATTAAGATTTTAAATAAACTGTTCCCCCATGTTTCTACATTTACACCTCACACGTGTACAGAAAAGTTAACAGTTCGCGTAAAATTTTCATTCATTAAATTTTCACTGTGGACTTGAAAACCTGCAAGTCCATCATCTTCACACATCCTGATTTCAATATTCAAGCTTTCTGCCTCAGCTCCATTAGATAAAAATTAATTCAGACTAAATAAAAACAGTTCTCAGATGTTGCATTAATGCCAGAACTTCAAGTCAAGTATTTCATTACTTGCAAAAGCAGTCAAAAAGCACTATGAAGGTAATAAAATTAATTGGCTTGATATTGGTCTTAAATTCTAGGGAAAGATTATTCAATTTTTTTCAAGTTTTATTTCTTATAATAACATGGCATACTAGTTACACAGAAAAACTTTCAAAAGTGAATGCACCAATAGAGGTGGATAAGAAAGTAAAGGCAAGTTGCATTCTTAGCAGCTGCAGCTAATCCTGGTATAACTTAAAACACATGACAAATTCAATAAGGCTTGTAGTATTACTCCATAACACTGACATTTAAATTTTAATTAATGTTTAAATAGAGCTGAACTAAAATAATTTATAACTTCTGTTCAAATTTTCTGTATTTAAAAGGAAAAAGCTTGATTTATATTCACATCATAAATTATTTCATATACTGTGTAGTTTCAATTTAGAGTGAAGTATCCAAAACAACTTAATACTGGACATTCACATTCTAAATATCCATTTTACTATTGTTTCAAATTGTGACATTTACTGAAAGTTGATGATGCTTCATCTACTACTTGCCTGCATGTTATGTTTTTCAAAGACCCATCTAAACAATAAATGTATTAGCACATACACATATCCCAGCCAGAAGCGATAACAAAACCAGTATGAGTCAAAGTAATTCTATAGTAATCTCTAAGGAGAATGAACTAAATGACCAGAACAAGATTCATAATTTAGAATCTGGAACAAGTAAGCAATACAAAAAGAGAGATCAGAAATTATTCCTAATGAGACATGACAGTATCACTCATGCCCATTAGCTGGGAATTAAGTGGGTTTTCCACAGTTTTGGGACACTAAATCAGAAGAGAACCAGAATTTTGATGCAAACACCAAGAGGTAGCAACAACATATATACTTTGCAGTTGTATTGGCTCTTTTCATTTAGCTTGTCCAAGAAAAAAGGAGAGACATATTTCAAATGTAGGAAGTATTAACAGCAAATCAAACTCTCAAGTTACCTCAGCAAAATTACTCTACAGAGATGTAAACATTTGTGCAAAGCAGTAACCTGATAAGAGTTACACCCAAAACCAATATACCTCTGCTTTGCTCTTCTCAGCAGCTGCTTGCAGAGAAGGAGAAGATGCCAAAGGCTGAGCAGCATCAGATGATATCTGTACAAAACAGAGGAAAGAAATGAGAAAGAAAATAAGCAAGAATAGCTGGGAAGGGAGGCAGCAGAGGCCACTAAGAGACGTGATTTTTTTTCAATAATCTTGGTGGTAGTGATTACACAACATAGAAGAAACAATGAGGAGACAAAGTTTGGGATTTTTTTCTGAGTACAATATTTAAAGGAAATGTTTCAGGAAGGGAAGTGTGACTTATAATGAAATTCACTAGTACAGAATATAAGAAAATGAACCTGAATAAGATCCTATCAAAGGCCCAAGAAAAATAATTAGGTTTCATCCATTGTTCAATTTTTATCCAATGTAACTACTGAAATATTAATGTCCTGAAGCTTGAAGGCAGACTGTCCCAGAGGAGGAGAAGAGAGGGCCTTTGTTCTTGTTCAATGTAACAGAATATTTTTATTAAGAGGAATGAAAAATAACTCTGAAAGTTATACATTAATTAAAGTTCTAATTAACTCTTCTCTAAGAGCACTCCAAGTACATAAAGAGCTTAGGGTTAATATAAAGCCACATCTTTGCAGCAGGTTGATGGATCTCAGACAAGTGACACTTATTTTCTAGGAACTGGTATGTTAAATTGCTGTTAACACTACTAGACTTCCAGAATTCTCCAACAGGCATAAGTTAAATGTGCAACAGATACACTTTGCTAAAAAAAAAGGATTTCTCTAAAGGCATTTTCATACATCTTCCTATCCAACTTTTTTATGCATAGCTGATCACTTTAATGGAAACATTATCTTTCTATTCCCCTTATTATAAAAATACATTTTCCAAACATGTAGAAGGTCTTCAGAGCTATAAAGCTGACACTTCTACACTGTTTTGCATAATCTCTATTATCTAAAAGGAAAATTTAGAAATAAATGAAGCTATAACAGACTAGGTAATTTTGTCGGACCAAAATAAGCAATTTAAATGACATGTTTTTACTTAGTTTAAAAAAAAGTAGCTTGTACTAAATGGAAACTGAAAGCTGATAGAAGTATCCCATCATATCTCATACCTAAATACCCCATATTCCTTACAGAAAATCCTACAAGCTTCTTTACTTATACAGCTGGAATATTCATAGAATTTATATATTTAGTATTTTTACAAAGTCAGAAATTATGTCTATGCTGGAAGGTGGTGCAGGAAAGATATAAGGTTTAATTTTAAAACAAAATTTTACCTGCAGAAATATGAAACAGAATTCTCATGTCTAAATTTACTGTTTGAAAATCCTCGGGTTATTAGCAGAGTTATGGATACACATGCTGCAACAATGCAGTTTCGCAAACAGTAGCATTCTGTTGCTATAGGAACATTGCAATCCTGTTTATTCCAACTGCACCACATTATAACCAAATAAGGTTGGAAAAATTATTAGGTAACTACACAATATATTGAACTGTGTACTCTAACATCATGCTTCTGAGTTTTCTATTAGATAAAAATGTGTAAAACTATGATAATGAATAATCTTAGGTATACTTTCAACTGCTAAGAAGTGGGATTTTTGGCTTGGTTTTGGAGGTTTTTTTATTCTTTTCTATCCTTCAGATTTTAGGAGAAATTAAGCTGGATAGCTCTCACAGGTGAATAGCAGGTAACAGCTACTTGCCACACAAAACAATGAAAGCAGGATTTCATTTGTGGGTTAGGGGGAAAATCAGCTCTGGAGGTGTTCATCAATTTCCATCCTCCCATAATAGTTATCCTCTTCATAATATAAAGAACTACCTAACCTAGAAGAAGGCAATCCTATGAAGGCCTGAAAGCAATTATTACAGTTTTGCCTATCAAGTAACGGAATCATAGAACCAATGAAGAAGTGTCATGCAAGCTGCAAGCATGAGACAGTGAAAAGCATTTGCAGGCTAGCCTGGGATATGGAACAGGGTGTACAAGTTGAGAAATGCCCAAGCATAATGTTCAAAGACAACCAGCATCACTACAACCACTTCAGGCAAAAACAGAACACTTGAAAGTACACTTCCCACATGCAAATATTCAACTATGCAAGAGAACAAAAGACATATGAATGAAGCCAATCTTTATGAGAAAGAACAGATTAACTTTATATAGCAAAAGCAACAGCACAAGGTTGAGCTGCTGAACAGCTTTATCACCACTGCATCGTGTTGAATTTGTCAGCTACTAGGCTGCACCAGATAAGGAAAACTGAATGAAAAAATCAAATCAAACCAAGTGGCTAGACAAAGCTAAACTTGTAAATACTGTCTACCTAGAAATTTGCAAAGACTTTGACATCATTTTCCAGAGCATTCCCCCGGAGGAACTTGCTGCTCATGGCTTAGACAGGTGCACTATTCTCTGGGTACACACAGGCTGAGCAGCCAGGCCCAGAGAGCAGTAGTGAAAGGAGTCACAACCAAAGAATGGCCAGTCACTAGTGGGGCTCTCTGAGGTTTAGTATTGAGGCCAGTCCTGTTTAACATCTTTCATTAACCAGGATCTCGATGAGGGGATGAAGTGCACCATCATTCAGTTTACAGATGTTACCAAGCTGGGCAGGACTGTTGATCTGCTGAAGGACAGGAAGGCTCCACAGAGGGATCCAGACAGGCTCAATCAACGACCTGAGGACACAAGGCTGAACACAGTGAGGTTCCAGGTCTTGCAATTAGGACTCTTGGGGATGAGTGACTGGAAAATTGCCCTGGGAGAAAAGGATCTAGCGATGCTGGTTGACAGCCACCTAAATTTCTACAAAAATCCAAAAAGCAATTTCCAACCCTATTCCAGAATCCAAGTGAAAAAGCACACACTGATCTATTCTGACAACACGTTTGCACTATGCTCTGGAAAGCAGTCAGCTAAAGACATCTTTGATTATTGGCACCTTAAAGTATCAAACAAAAGTAGCAGTGACCTCTGTAACTAACCATACATACTGCTAAGAAAAAGAATAAAGTTGGGTGATTGTGTGCATTACCAATGTACTGCAGAATGACAACTAGCATATTAATATATCATTTTAACTTTTAACTTAGGAGTAGATACATTTTTTGATTAAGAAATTAATTTAGAATTGCCTAAAACAAAGAATGATGGCAAGGAGTTGTTTCTAAAGTTTTCACATTTCTCATTTTTCCACAAAATTGGATCACATTTCAGACTAAATGACTTGTAGTCATTTAATTTTTAGCAAATGAATCTTCTTCTTGAATCTCCTTCCATTGTTTGTGTTTTGTGACTCCTTTTTAGAAAGGCAATATAGCAAAATCTTCATCATGAAATTCAACACTCTCTTTAAAGCATCTGGTACCTTTAGTACTGAGCAAGAAATTAAATACACATGCAGCAGTACTGTAAGTTTTCAGTTTCACGTGTGCTCTGTGACAAACCTTTTGTTGCATAAAAAAAAAGTAAGATCAAAAAAGAAAGAATCTGCATATTTACAGTATTAGTCCAGTTCCTAGCCCCTTTTACATGTAAATGCATTACCAGTTCCCATTTTCCTCCCTAAAACACTTCTGTATTATCTGTTATTACTTAGTGGTGACACTACCCAAATACATGTTAAGTTAACAGTTCATGTAAAAGTAACACAATAAACAGTAGCTGGCCCAATGTCTTGACATAGTCTGTTGACCAGACTACTATTCTAAGTAAAATAAGTAAGCTTTAAACAAGAATTAAATGAAGTTATCAGAAAACATAACATACAAAAACTAAGAATGGTTTTACTTTAGTTTGTACTGACATGTTTCTGATGCTACATAACAGTCATATAAACACTATCAGTCATTAAGGTGTAAGTACTTAATAAAGTTTTCACCTTTTATTTGTAGTTTTTCCAAAATCCTGTGTTGATGTAATGCATGTCATTATTTAGCCTTTTATTAAAAAGGATTCAAGTAGAAGATTTATAAGCCTACACTGAGCTTCCATTTAAACATGAATATGAAATACAGGGTGCTATCATGCAGAAGATTCACATTAAAGAACGAGCATGTTATCAAACCACTCAGGAAGTCTGCAGCTGAAAATCAAATGCAAAAGTGCCCTCGAGTGGCCAGTTTGTCCACACACAATATGCAGGGAAATAGCCTAAATGAAGAGGACTATTCTGCTTTCATTTGACAGATTTTAAGTTTAGCTGCTACATATGTTTTACTTATTTCAGCAGACTTTTGACTTTATTACTATGTATCTCCAACAAATGTTGACAACACTAAAATCAGTAATTCATCCTAAGGCATTAGCAATTATAGAATGCTAGTAGATGGATATAAACACACAAACCAATTGCTTGACATTTTTTTAAGAGGTCTATTCTTGAAATACTGAAAGGAGGATAAGAATACGAATGTTCTATTAAAAACACCTATGACTTTTTGGAAGTTCTGAAGGATAACTGGCAAGGCATTTTTAAAATTACTAAAGTGTCTCCCTGTGCTGGTTTTGGTTAGTGTAGAGTTAATTTTTTTCACAGTGGCTAGTACAGGGCTGTATTTTGGATTTGTGATGAATACAGGGTTGATTAATTATAGAGATCCTTTTGTTATTGCTGAGAAGGGCTTACACAGAGCCAAGGACTCTTCTGCTTTTTGCACTGCCAGCCTCATGACGAAGTTGGGGCTGCGTGGGAGGTTGGGAGGAGACACAGCCTGGACAGGTGACCCAAACTGACCTGAGGGATATTCCATATCAAATGACATCATGGTCAATATATAAAGTGTGCCGAAGAAGGAGGAAGAGGGACATTTAGAGTGATGCCATTTGTCTTCCTGAGTCACCATTACACATGAGATGGCAGAACACCTGCCTGCCCTTGGGAAGCAGTGAATTAACTCCTTGTGTGCATGGCTTTTGTTTTCCCTATTAAGCTGTCTTTATCTCAACACACAAGTTTTCTGGCTTTTACCCTTGTGAAGTCTCTTCCCAGTCCCACCAGTAGCAGAGTGAGTAAGCAGCTGCATAGCACTTGGCTGCTGACTGGGGTGAAACCACAACACTCCCCTCTTCCATGCTCTAACACTGGACACCCATAAGAGAGATTCAGAGTCCCATGTTCACAAAACAGAGCAATGGCTGGCTATGAAAGAAGTCAGTACTGCTCTTCTGTCACAACATGCACTACTGTCCATATTGTGAACACACTCAGCACTCCTCCATCTCTTCAGAGTTACCATCCTAACTACATGAATAGATGAAGCTTATGCATAAGCCAGTTGTAGTTCTGTACATGCAGAGCTATAGATATCTGTAACACTTATATCAAACAGAGACACAATTATACACTCTTCTGGGAAATACAGATATATTTAATAGACTTGAGAACAAAATATTTTTTCCCAATTCTAACCCAGAACATCCACACCTATTGCTGCCCACCTTTTTTTAGATTATTAATCTTCTCCTTTTGATAATCACCTCTGTGAGATATTACAGAGTCACCATGGCTTAGCTAAATGTTGGCACTGGATAAACAAAATAAATACTTTTAATCTCCTACTGAATTGCCCTCCATTTCTCCTGTCCAGCCTAACCAGTGTTTTCTGCATTTTTTCCAGGGAAGATTTTCTTTAGTGAGAATTTCCTTGCACTTCAGAACAGTATCTTCATTTCTCCTAAGTGGCTTGCTCTGCTGCATGCAATATCATTTACATTTTCATGATCCATGTTAAACTGACAAGGTAGTCACTAGAGATTTCATCTTTGGCAAAGGTTTGTTTACTTGGACATAGCAACTTCTAGCTATGTGGTCCAGCTGTGTGAAGTACTCCTTGAAGTACTTATGGAAGTGGAGTAAACAAGAGCTTGGGAGCTACTGGGAATGCAGCTGGCTTCCAGAAAATCCAGTCTGGCTTCTCCAACTCCTTGGCAAAATGCTGCTGCTGAAGGGCTGTCACTTGTGGTACACTTGATACTGGGGCAAACACTATTTAACTCCTCAGTAATGATCCATGCAGTGGGGCAGAGTACAGGTTTACAAACGGTACAAACAGAAGAGTGGTTCATGCAGTTATAGGTGTACTGACAATAAGAGTGCCTCTGACAGGATGGGCCATCAGGAATCACCAAACATTCAAAGGAAAGAGTCAAGTCTTGCTCCCAGGGAAGAATAACTCCATGCACCAGCATGGAGCTCAGTACCAAGTGGATGGAAAACAGATTTGCAGAAAAGGACCTGGAGGTCCTGGTGGACAAGCTGGACATGAGCTTGAACCATGGCCAATTCTGAGCTCACAAGTACAAGAGAGACAAGGGCACACTGAAGCAGGTCTGCAAAGACACACTAAGGCGATTAAAGGACTGGAGTGCCTTTCAGAGACAAGGAGAGGCTTAGTGTGCACAGATTGTTTAGTCTGGAGAAAGAAAACTGGGGGGTGGGGAAGGAGCAGGGAACAAAGTCTAAGGCAGAAGACTCTTGCCTGTGACATCCAGAAACAGGACCAAGAGGCACTGAACATAAACCAAAATGCAGGAAATTCCACTGAAACATAAGAACAAATTTCTTTCTTTTACTGTGGAGGTGGTTGAATACTGGAACAGAGAGGTCATGGAATCCCCAGCCCTGGAAACATTCAAAATTTAATTGTACATGAGGCTCAGGAGCCTGTTCTAGATGATCCTTGGAGCAGGATGATGTCCACAGGGTGCTTCCAACCTTAGCTACTCTACAAATCTATCATTTAACCCATTCTAACAAAATGACCTTGAAAATTATTTTACTCTCCTTTCAAGTCATAATTCTTGTGCATAATTTCAGTGCTCCCTATTGATGCCTATCTTGACTAGCATATTTTAAAAACAATTCTTATCACTTAATTCCAAAGTTTTTCACAGACCACAAAAAAACCCAGCTGGTTTACTGCACTTTTGGGAGGGGTAACTGGTAACCACTTCCTTCATAATAACTATTGAATAATTCTGAATGCTGGCAGCTATAAACCGAAATGTTCATATGCCCTTTCATACTCCAATTTGTACATCTTAAGATGCCTACTAACATATTTTAGTGTAGTAAATGTATTAAAGATTTAATCTCCTTTAAGATATCTTCCTGGAAAGCATGCCATCACAATGTCTAAATGCACATGACATTTCAGCCAGTTGCCTAAGTTCATACTTGTTGTGGGTTTAGAGCTAGCTAAAACCTACTAGCCTACTTATGTTCTGTTGTGAGATATGATTTTAGAGGAAAGGAAAACGCAGGCTTAAACTTAAGACTATAAGGGAAATTTATTAACAAAACAAACTAAAAAGGAAATGGAAAAAAAAAAAGTCCAAATGAAACCTCCAGAACACTTCCCTCCCCCACCCACTCATCTCTTTTCCACCTGACAACACAAAAACGAAATCTGGGATTTTTTAAAATCAGTTATCACTTCTACAACAATCTTTCT